>VKOC01000001.1:59968410-59992006 GCA_009364415.1 Spea multiplicata | reverse complement strand
GACGCAGAGGAGAGAGAGAGGGGCGCCGAGCGGGTAAGCGAAAACCACTCGGCGCCCCTCTATCTCCTCCGCTTCACAAAAAAAACCGCTTGGGGCGGCAAAGTGCAGCCCCTTCAAAAGTGCCGCCTGGGGCAATTGCCCCAGTCGGTTCCATTGTAGGGCCGGCCCTGATCTTAACACTAGAGCGACCATTTGGGACAGTTCTATAGATTGGACCATACCATCGGATGCCATAAGTATCAAACCAAACCGCCGCTCAATTGGCTGTTACAGCAGAGATCTCCGATTGAATAGAAGGCATTAAAAGGGTGCTTTACAGACACATGGCGCTGGGATATGACATCGTATATGACATCATATCCCGACAACGTGCAGTGAAGATGGCAGCTGCGGGAGGGCCACCTGGGAATGCTGCACCCGATCATACCCAGGGCAGTGCGAAAGGTAACTACACCGCTGCTAACAATGACTTGGGGAATTTTGTATTTTGTCATATTTCAAAATTTGCAAGTTTTAAAATCGATTCTTTTTTTTTTTTTTTTGGTCGGTTTAAAAAAAACTAATGTTAACAAGTTCTAGGTTTTATTCGGATGAACATTCTGATTATTAAACAATTCCGCACGCAGCTATTTAATATCAATCTATGTTCATTGTGTTCTCAAAATGGCAAATTACAAATTGCTGGAGATAATTAAGGCAGAAGAGATTTTCAAATAAATCCAGCCATAGCTTGTAATTTGAACTCAAAATACTTTTTGTTCTTTACATAAAATAATGTATTGATTTCACATCGAGAACCACTCGCAGAACTGCCGTTTAATTGAAGCTGTCGAAAAATTGTACGAACCGAGAAAATATTTCACGTAAGAGAGAGAGAGGGGAAAAAAAAAAGAGACATAAGGCAGGAAAGACAAGTTTCTAATAAATGTATTTTATATTGAACCCCCATCTGATTGCGAAAAGGTCAAGAGTAAATGGCACAAATGCGATTGGTGATATGGGGGGGGATCCTCCATCTAAAGATGACAGCGGCTTCGGTGGCATCATATAAATGCCATAATTGGTAAGTGGTAAATTGAGCAGAGCCGCCTTTGATGTGTCAATAAAGAAGTTCAAGGTGACATGTCGGATCAATACCGCGCGACAAGAATCATCCGACAAATTTACTGCAAAGTAATTGGGTGCAAAATGACTCGACTCAACCTTCACACGGGCAGGGAACCAGACGGACAACCTACGGGGGCAACAGTTTGTAAATGTCAGCTTCCGGCAGCGAGAAGAAGGAAAGGAGCATTCCGGCCGAGGAGGGCCAAGTAGGTCTGTGGAACAAAGCATGCGTCCCAGCCAACGATGTGCGATAACAAAAGGTTTTTTGCGAGATGAATGTAGAAAGGATACAAATATTGAATGTTGTCTAGGGTTTAATGAAGTACCCATGTGCAGATTAAACCCCCTGGGCTCCCTGTGTCCTTCAGCGTCTTGGAGATGTAGGGTTATCAGGGCCAGACTGGCGACACCGAGGCGGCGCCGGCACTTTAAGGCTGATGGCCACCTGAAGACATAGGTTTTGCTGTTGGCTTGATAAGCCCAGCCGCATGCCTTTTATGCCCATGTAGCGCGCCACCACTGGCTGGATTGGCCCTTTAGCACTTGATCTGCCAGGTGTCCAGTCCAGGCCTAAGGGTTAGGGTAGCATCTCTTCCATCGAGATGAGGGCGAGTTAGCTGGAGCGGGGCACAAGCCAAGATGGAACACAATAGGATCACTGCCTGACCTCCTTTGTGTGAAAACCAGGCCAATTTAAGGTCACTAGCTAAAACTTGCATACCCTTCATGCCGACTTAAGCCATTACTAGACTTCCCATCCATAAATCTATCCATGGCACCCCCTTGGGTTTCCAGATTCCTAAGCAAACTGTCTCCGGGGCCCCCCCTATTGCATGTATTTGCTTTCTAACATAGGAGAAAATGTTTTTGATACCCACCAACTCAAAGACTTAGGTCTTCTGTATGGTGGGACTCGACTTTCTCCATCCTATATTGCTACACTGTTTGTACAGATACCACGCAATGCGAATGCAACAAGGAACCATCACAAAGAAACCTTTGGGTTACCAAACGAGTGTAACGCATCCCTCTACACTTTATTAAAGACAAGTAAACATACTGCCCGGCTCTGACCCCATACAGAGCAGCTGATCTTCCATTACATACGTCCCTTATTTGTATCCGTTCAGTGGTCAAGGTATAGGATTACTTCAATAGCGACCACGATGGTGGTTAAACTCGTTTAGTTTGCCATTGATTTGTAATAAGAACAGGCATATTTTTATGACAATTCATGTGTTATTCCCATTCCAACCGAAGGTTCATTCAAAGGTTTCCCCCGTTTCCCAGGATAATGAATCCAAGCCGTATGGTGGTGGTTTTTATACTTCTTGCGTTCTAAGAATTTGCTTCCGCTATGAATGCTGATATGGGTATGGATCGTACCGTGTTAGCCATAGAATGAGAGAATATGATAAAGATGATACCTTTATTGGCGAACGGACGTACAATGGATTCTAAGCTTTCAAGAATATCTAGGTCTCTTCTTCATAGAGTAAAATATGCCTGAAGAAGACACCTAGAAAGTCTCAAAAGCATAATATCCATTATACATTATTAGCCAATTATCTTTACCAAATTTGCTAATTCCGGGCGTTATTAAAAACCTAAAACATATATGAACCCAAACACAACATTTGATTCCCAATTTCTACAGACATTCTAAACATAGAGAAGAAAATGTTTTGAATTAAACTTTATATTTTGGTAATTGCTGGTGCTTTATAATCTATGTAACCGATCAATTAGTCTAGGTGTGCAACACACACGCATTTATATATATATATATATACGGGGTCCAGTGCAGACAGGGTTAATGTAAATGATTGTAACTGGAAACAGCTGATTTTTAATGGAATCTCCTCATAGGCGTACAGAGGCCCCTTTATCACTCATCCACTCTGTGTTCAATGCCCTATTATGACTCCATCATCTGTGTTCAATAGGCCCTTTATTCACTACCCATCAACTTACTGTGCTCAAATGCCCTTTATAAACTCCATCACTCTGTGTCCCAATGGCTTTTCATTCATCACTCCTGTGGTTCACAATGGCCCTTTATCACTTCCATCACTCCTGTAGCTCCATGCCGTTTATCACTATCACTCCTGTGTTCCAACGGCCTTTATCACTCCCAATCACTCCTGTGTCCATGGCCCTTTTATCACTCCCATCATGCTTTGTGCTCCAATGGCCTTTTATCACTCCATCAATCCTGTGTTCGCAATGGCCTTTATCACTCCATGCCACTCCTGCGTTCCAATGGCCCTTTATCACTCCTATCACTCCTGTGTTCCATTGGCCCTTTATCACTCCCATCACTCCTGTGTTCCATTGGCACACAGGAGCTAACTGATGGTTAGAAAACCCATTTGCAATTATGTTGCAGCCAGAAATTTTTCCAGAAAAACAGCTCAGTGACCCCAAGCTTTTGGAGCAGCGCACCCTGGTATGTCTCTGGTAATGCGGCACAGGGGCTGCTGCCACCACACCAGATATATTTATGGATTAGTCTCATTCCGCGTATCATATCAGAGAATTGGAATCACTCAGTACTCGGTAGGTTGATTGTTGTAAATTACTGGAATCAGAATGTATGTAATTATTCATTAACAACGTAATCAATGTCATTGAATTCATAATGTTCCATTTCCGTTTATTTAATGATGAAAAGAATGTTTGTCTTGTAAATATTATATTAGACCAATAAATGCATCATTACGTTACTGTAACAGTAATTGGGCATTTACTGCACGTATACTCAGATAAGATGGAAACATTTAAACAAATACAGATCGTGTTAAGCGGTTGCTCTCTTACAGGACCCTCGCTAATGACCGTCAGACAATCCTAAAAAGTATTGCATTTCCAACGATACGTGATTAGTCATGTAACCCCCCCCCAAAAAATATGCAGCAATTACGTATTTCTACTAGCAGTTCCTTCTTAAACCATAAGTTGCTAAAAGTCAAAATCCCAACATTTTTACCTGTATATTTTTTCTAGTTATAGCATATCCTTGTATCTTTTCATTTTATAATACTGTGTATAAAAGCTGCCATATAGCAGACCAACAAGGAAAAGTTTTTACCAACAAGGAAAAGTTTTTACTTTAGGGGGGGGGGGTTCATAAGTGGAACAGCCTCCCAGCAGAAGCGGTAGAGGGTAATTACAGTGAGGGTATTAAACATGCATGGGATAGGCATACGGGCTCCTGAATCTAAGACGAGACCAACGACTGATTAAGGTTGGAGTCTTCACAGCAGGAAACAGCAGACTAGACGGGGGGGGGGGGGGGGGCAAATGGGGCCGATCTGCTGGAGTATCTATGTAAGCTTATGTTACTTGATTTAATATCAATAGGAGAAATGTAGCTATAATAAGAAGCACCCTCTGCTATGGACAGAATGTGTTTGTTCTTTAAAAACAAACTTGCTTAATTGTCATGGGACACAAAAGCAGGCAATAGGTTGTTGCCATAGCACTGAAGTTTCTTTTATGGGATTAAATCCTCAGGGGAAAGCATAAAATGACAGTTTGGTTTAGGTTTATTTTGCTTAACATACTAGAGAGGGGGTGCAATTAATGCTTTGTGTAGGACAGGACCTTTAATTTTAAAAAAAAAAAAATTATATATATAATAAATATTAAACATTTATCAATGGCTGAAATGTAGATTTATTAATTGTAATTTGACTTTTAGAAATAATTTGAGATCCACAACTGGAATAAGTTGTCTTTTTTTGGAGCAAGACATGCCAATTTTATTGCAATTGCTTGGATTTGTAAATAAACCACAAGTACGTACGCGGTGAACACATCCTTGATATGAAACGACTTACTAGAAAGAAATTATCGATCACGTGAAATATTCACAATTCTCTTTCCTCTTCAGTCTAGCCCCGGAATCCCGCGGGATCGTAAATTCTATATGAGGAAGATCTCTGGTGTAACAGATTCTTCTAGCGAAGAAGAAGAACGGACGCATTCAACAAAAATTATTGCTTCCAGACTACGTCAGACGCATAGAGATGCCTTCATAGAAGAAGTGGGCTTTATCTACTAAGGAGTGATCATTCACATCGATTAAAATGAGAAACATTTCAGCAAAAATGGCCAAACTTTGGTATCAAATATAATATATATAATAAATATACTCATGCGATTATATAGTTTTGAGTCTCCAAAGCCCTTTGTATTCCTGTAGTTTGAATCCTGGAACAAAACACGCGATTCCACATGTTTAGAGGAGCCTCCTCGTAAATCATGGACGTTCCTTGCAGTAAGGGCTGTGGAACTGCGGAATCCACTACCTGTTGAGATGAGGGGCTGTCGGTATTTTAAAGCGTTTTAATAATTAACTGGATTCATTTTTAGGAAAAAAAACAAACAGAAAAAAAAAAACAGTATTCACACCAAGATCAACGCTAGAATGTCTTTTGGAAGTTGAAGTTTTTTTTCATTTTGCAAATTGCAAGTTTGAATTATTTACTTATTAAATTGACTGAATTATTATGGGATTATTTGGAATTAACACTTTGGAGGGTTTGCTTCTCAGGTTTATGCCCAGACGTATAGATATCTTTACACCCAAAGACTAAATACATGGCCGTTTGATCCTTAGGTGCCAGGGGCACCCAGGGAGCTCATCCCCAAAGTACCCACTTACCCAATCCGCAACATGGCTCCCTGGAACATTAGGCCCAAAACCCAGCAAATTGGTGTCATCACCAGCAGTATGGGACGCACATGCGCTTACTGCACCCTTTTATTGGGTTTGCAGCAGTAAGGCGCATGAAGATGACATCACACAAGGGGGGGGCAGATCAATAATCAAGCACCGTATAAAAGGGACAAGCAGGACTTTACTAAGTGTGTAGTTATTTTTGTTGATATTGCAGTGGGTCCTATGGTCCTATGGTCCTATGGTCCTATGGTCCTATGGTCCTATGGTCCTATGGTCCTATGGTCCTATGGTCCTATGGTCCTATGGTCCTATGGTCCTATGGTCCTATGGTCCTATGGTCCTATGGTCCTTTTTGCCTCATTAACCCCTGCATTGCTGTCAGCGTGTGTGATTTGCTGCATCTCGATATCTTTGCCCTTGATCCTAACATTAGGCCACTAAAAATTTTGTTATATGCATTTATCTAGTGGTATGGGTATTTTGTATAAAAAAAAAATGGATTTTTTGGGATTACAGGCTGCACGTTCCCCAAATCAGGGATATGAGATATAATCAAAGGTGCATACCTCCCTAGCATCTCATCTTTTTGTAGGCAGTCCTGATTATCGAGCTGCCCCAAGTAGATGCCCCACCCTCTGGCTTTTTGAGGGTTACGTTAGTGGTCTTTTCCCAAGTTTAGCCCCTTTTTTGCTATTTCTTTTTCTTGCAGATTTTAGTTTTACAATAGTATTAACTCCGCAGGGGATTAGAATGATTGGAAAGCGTATGAATTACCGGCGAGGGAATGAACACAGGTACACATACGTGACGGTTAACATGAAAGTAATGGTGATTTGATTAGGGAATGTATCGCGTGTGCAATTTCCCCGAGATGAACAGAAATATTTATCGGAGTCATTAGCGGCCGTGGATCATACATCAGGTTTCTATGCAAATTACGCCGATAATGAATTTGGCTCTTGGTTAAAAAGGTTCGCTGGGAGACTCGGCGTATTATTTTAAAAACTAGAGGTCTTTGATTGATTTAGATTTCAGAAATTACCGCAAAACGGAATAATAACAAAAATGCAAAAAATATCCAGCTGTCACTGTGACATATTAGTGATAGGCGACAAAATAATGGAATTTCCAGTCCTTTTTTTGTTTTGTTTTTTCATTTGTTTTCGATGCTAGCGAGTGCCCGATGCCGTTTGCAGTACTTAGTGAAAAATTTGCTTAATTAAAGCAGATTTACACAAATCACCCTTCACGCAAGGGCTACCCGGGAACTGTATGTGCCCCAGGGTGATGGTTTTTAACCCCAGACGGGGCAGATTCTTGGGGGGTCATACAATGTGGAGACGACTCTATAGTCTACTCTGATTTGATGAACTCTACAGTAAATAACCCAATTTTTTGATTTATCAGTATATAACAACTGCTTGAATACAGGTGACTAATTCTGAACATTTTTTCTTTCTTTCAAATTATGATAAGGGCCATTATCAGAACTTTTTTTTTGCAAAACACCGGTATATAAGAGAAAATCCTTGCATACAGTACAATAATGTTATATATATATAAATATATATATATATATTTAAAATACTAATATATATATATATTTATTTATTTAAAATACTAATATATATTTATTTATTTATTTAAATACTAATATTTATTTATTTATTTATTTAAAATACATATATATATATATATATATATATATATATATATGTATTTAATTTATTTATACTAGTTTTCTTTTTTCCCTAGTTATCTAGTCCAACACTACTTAGGTTTTAATTATCTGAATTTTAATTTGCTTGCAGGTTTTTCTTACATAAGAAGTTCATGTTTTTTGATTTTTTTTTTTTTCCCTAACCGCGGAATAGAAGAGCAGTTTTGCGCGCGGGATAATGATTGAAATATGGTGATATATCTAGCTTACAGGCTTTTAATCCATTGATTGTCCGTAATTATGCGATGAAAACATTAAGCCGGAGATAGTCACTTTTTCAAAACAAGCCTGGCAGTCTATTATCACTTAATGACCAGTTTAATTAATGATCAAATTTGTTAAGTGAATCGTCTCGAGGTCAATCTCATTAATTAACTTAAGGGACAATTTGGGAGGTTAAGTAGCTTTTTATGCTTAAAATAATCATTTATGGCTAAACATATTTAAAAACAGTGGGAGTCAGCGGTTTCTATTAAAATTAACAATCTTTAGGGTGGAAGAAATAAAAAGCTTCTGGACTTTAGTAATTAACAGACCGGGGTAGTAGGATAATTTGGCGCGTTTCCGCCCGATTCAGCCATGATTTCCTTTGTTGCAAATCATAAGGAACTGAGTTAATGACTTTGCTTATGAAATATAACAGATTTAAAGTAAATATTAAATTACTGTTTAAATATTATGCTTTAAAAAAAAAAATCCAAAAAACACAAATTCTTACATTTTTTTCTGTGCTACTGTAGATTGGGTCTCGGTGGGGTGACCAGACGACTGCTTTAAAGCGGATTAAGGTGAAGAAGAGACCCTAAAAAGCTATCAATATAGCCAATAAAGGTATCAAATCTACTTAAAGCAGATCTGTTGCTGATTAAAAAATATACGCGGGTGGTAGATAAATTAGAAGTGGTAGAGGGCAATACAGTGAGGGGTATTAAACATGCTTGGGGCAGACATACGGCTCCTGAATCTAAGACGGGACCGACGACTGATTACGGTTTGAGTCTAGATGGGGCCGAATGGGTCTGCCGGCAGATTCTATGTTTCCGTGTCGTATGTTTCTAGCAATAGGCTGCTACAAAGTTTCAACATAATTTATACTTTAGCTTATAGAGTTTGTTTGTGGCACGTGCCGCCGGTGTGACGATTAACACCATGGAAGGTCCCATTGAATGCTGGCCAAGTGCACGGGATTTCTGTAAGAGCGGCTGAAGCCTCAAGCAACGGAGGGCGAAACTGCAGCATCTACCTGGGGTCCTTCAAACCAGTAAGTGTGATAACTTTATGACGCTAGAGGTTCGGTTGGAAGGGGTTTAGTGGGAAGACTCCGATATTTCATAACATCACAAATCCAATGCTTTGGCATAAAATAATCATCTTTCATTCCCACCCATCCCAGTTCAGTGTCCATAATCCAGTTTTGGCCAATGTACATTTGACAAAAAGGACTATAAAAGGATATCAGAAGTTATTCATTCAGAGTAGAATAGGAAGGCAGATTAGTGGACAAGCCTCCCAGCAGAAGTGGTAGAGGGTAATACAGCGAGGGTATTAGACATACGGCTCCTGAATCTAAGACGGGACCGACGACTGATTGAGGTTTGAGTCTTTACAGCAGGAGAAACGGGCGACTAGACGGGCTTATCTGCCGGCAAAATGTTTCAATGAGGAGTGTCCTGGGGAGTGAAGGGTTAACCCAGTGAGACTGATACATGACTCCCTTAGCGTTACATTACGGGCATCTGTGGAAATACCATTTTAGAGATACAGCTGGATATTAGTCTGTGGAGTGGCAGGTTATTGATCGATTAATGTATAATCAATTTTACATTATGTGAAAGGAGTTTACATGCAAACCATTCTTTGATTGTGTTGTGACATTTAGGCTCTGAGTGTTTTCGTTCGTTTGTCAGTTCCGTCCGCATCTGATTATCCACCGATTTGTACCGCTTTGGAAAAACACGTGGCTTCATAATTAAAAAAAAATAATCTTATTGAAATTCTATAAACTTCAGTTGAATTGCCATAGCATAAATTAATATATATATATTTATTTTTTTAGCTGCAACTGCTGTGTTTATTTAATACAAATTCCAAAAACAATTAACTGATACGGGAATGTCCTAAAAAGAAAAAGTCTTAAAAAATATTGTCAGCATTAATGATTGTTGTATGTATGACTGTATTGTTTAAGACACAAAGGTACCCTCCCCCCCAAAAAAAATAAAAGGCATCAATGTCAACTAAAGACTCAATTTTGTCTTGAGCTAATACTACTATAACATGTTTGCTGCCAGTCCCATTGACTATAAAGGGAGTCACACTGAGCATGTGCAAGAAGCATACTGAGGTATGCTCTCTGCTTCCAGTGGCAGATGCAGGAGGCGGAGTAAAATAAAGTTACATTTTGTAACTCAGATAACTATATATTTTTTTATGCAGTAAAATGCATTAGATTCCATGCAAAATGGACACCAAGATGCATTTGGCATGAAAACAGGGCTAGAGTGTTGCTTTAATAAACATTTTAGGGACTATACTATACGATGGGGCGGAATTAGGGTGGAATGCTTAACCAGGTTGAAATCTTTTCATTTTGTTCGTTGTCGGTGAGGAATCCAGGATTAGAGGTGGGAGAAACTTTCATTCATATTGTAAAACTGTTGCTGAATGCTAAAAAAAAAAAAATCCCTACTGCTCAGACTCCTTATATTTAGAAAACTTGATGTCTTCACGGAGTACTTTGAAGAGACAGCCGATTACTCTCTGTGATTTCTCTTACCTCTGGAGCCACCGGAGTGTGAAATGCAATAAGGCAATGTAGCGTTCAGTCCCGGCGCTCGGAACCTTACAGGTGTACTCCAGGTAAGCACCCCCTTGTCCGGTGAAAAATGACACTCCTGGGCAGAAATGACTTTGATGAACTTCAGCGGTTCATTTTCTATCATTCTTTTCCGTCTCGCTTCCCCGGTGAAACATGGCCGACCCAACTTAATTTGTCTTACTTGAGGGAAGATATTCTGTAATGCACTTCAATCTAGAGGCAGTTCTTCTATTGGGTTCCGTTACTAAACAAACGCATTTAGTAGTGCTTACAGGCTGAAGAAAGAAATATGTACCATATATGTGTGCGATTATAAAACGACCCTCCAAACTGGATCCTAATGAATGAAAAAACAAAAGAAAATATTTGGGAAAAAAACAAAACCACTGTTTCTGCTTTACTTGCACTCACACTCTCATTCACTCTCACTCACGCTCTCTGTCAATGTCTCCCTACCTTCTCCACCAAACGCTTCTGTGTCCGCGTCTATTGCCTCTTCTTTCTTCTCTCTTCTTTCTTCCGAGGCTCCGCCATTTTGCATAAGAGCTCCAGAAGGCCCGATTCAGAGAGATGCAGACAAAGACAGAAAAATGAAGACAGAACAAAAAGAAGAGGCAAGAGAAGATGTCCGGGACACAGAGGAAAGTAGGGTTGGAGAGTGTGAATGAGTGTGTGTGTGAATGAGAGAGCATGAGGGAGTAAGTGTGAGAGATTGTGAAAGAGCATAAGCGACAAACCCCTAGCCTCAGTCAGCTGTGCGGTGGTGCCGCGGATCTGAGGTCTTAATAAAAGATGACCTCGATTATAAGATGAGGTAGTTTGTTTGTTTTTTTAAAGATTTTTTCTGAAAAAGACTTGTTTTATTATGGCACAAATAAGGCATGAGGGCAGGAGAATGCTTATGGAGCTGCTATCTGCTAAAAAAATTCCAGCCTCTATAACAATTTAATAGGAATGGACTGACCACCCCAAGCCACGGTGATAGGGTGCAAGTGTGAGTGCTCACTCCATCCGGCACCTCTTGGCTGTGCGACGGGGAGTTGCTGGTTGATGATTGCTTGCCTCAGGTAGCTTTTGAGAAGTAAGTGAGATTCAGGATAGGAAACTGATCAGATAACACAGGATTTGCCACAAGCTGCCTCTAATTCAGTTTAAAAGCACACGTTATGGATAATGTAGGTTGCTTTTGTTAAAGAAAAGTGACATTTCTCCTTTAATACAGCATCCGGTGTTAAAATTGTAGTCATGAAAGATGCATGAAGTAACGTGTAAAATAAGCAAAACGAAAAGGTGCATATTCCCCGAAGTCCAACAGTCAGTACCAATCACTAAGAGTCACATAGTCGAGAATGATTGATAATAATGAGTGCTTGTTATTGATTGAAACAATCTTTATAAGGGCCGGCTTCACAGCCCAGTAATTAAGTTATGCATGTAAAAACCCGATCAGCTCTACGAGAATATCACGGCTAACGTATATATATATATAAGTAAACCTGTAAACATACATGGCAAGTCTTGGAATTTGCCCCTGACTCTCGAGGTTTTTATGCCATTGGGGTGAATGGGCAGAATCTCGGGTCAGGAGCTGAATCCTTCTTATTTTTACTCTGATTTAATGATATCCAAGCATCCCTGGAGGATCCAGTCACTGCGGTAATGCTACCTAAAAATACTGATCATGTTCCTGGTGGCCGTTTGTGGAACTGCAAGGTGAATAGACCTGCCGCCAGTAATCAAAATGGCACCGTTGGCATTACGCCCCAATGCCAGCTCCCCTAGCTCCATCTATAATGTCTGGTAAGGCTGAATATGAACTCAGCCCTCTGCCTGTGGTATAAAAATATAGACCCTAAAATGAATTTGAATTATTACAATTAAATGTAACGTCAGCATCACAGTCAGTTTCGAAATCGGTCTCTCTGGGCTCGTTTGTATTCTCCTTGTTCTGGTTCTCTGAGCTCTGCTATAGCACCTGCCCAGTTTAGTATTTAACCGGCCCCGTGACTCCGCTCGCTTCAGTTTGTCGTTTCTGCGCGGCACCCGAGCCCCGAGTTTCCTCGCTCTTTTTTGTTTACCTTGGGTTCCATTACTTTTGCATGTCATAGGTCATGGTCGATATATTTTAAGTCTCCACTACTTTAACTCAGGTGCAGTTAGTAGTCGAGGCTTGGTGGATGAGTCCAGCTTATGTGAAGCTCAGTGAATAAATTCCAAGGTCAGGCTAGGCCGTGGTTCAAGCTGCCCCAGGGCTACATGCATTATAAATACCAGATCTCTATGTGCCTTCCTCGGTTTGTAGCATAACCTGAGGAACTTTCTAGAAGAGCTGACTTCTGAAACATTAACCCTTTAATAGCACATTGTGAAGATTCTACGTAGTAGCTCGCCGAATGTGTTACCCAAATGGCTCTAATACATAATTATTTAAAGATACACTTAACCGAGTCACCTGCATTCAAGCAGGGATATTAACCATAACATACTGGAAGCAAAAGCACCAACCGGGAGTCTTTGATATATGATCACAGCTGGGGGGGAATAGGAAGGAGTCAGCTCTAGACTTTGTGACCCTGAGAATCTGCCCCTTCACCCTGAGATTGGGGGAAGAAAACAATTTATTCTGTACCTTTTCAAGAGGAGGTTTTGTTCCCCCATTACCACTTCAAATTTTGTTTTCATTTGTACCTTAATATTTTTTCTCCATAAAAATTGCCAATTATACTGATATTCTATAATTTTCCTTTTTTCTCCAGCTGGGGATTAATTCTCGATCTTGGAAAATACATATATATTTTTTTTTTACAACTGCTACCTTTTACATCACCAAGTATAAACCTGAATTATTACCCCTACGTTGGTAGTTGTAGCAGATATTTTCAATATGGTTAATAGAGTTTATAATTTTATTTGTTGTTACTAAATTACATTTGCTGACATCCAGGACATAAACCTGGTTTCAAGACCCCCCCCTATGAATTCAGGACTGTTGGCAGCTATGTATTAAATCTAACGGTGGTAAACTACAATACTGGGCTTCGGCTCGGCACATAATTTTGCCTTCGTTGCACAGCAGGAACACAGAGCCTGTTGTGCTGGATGATGTGGGGATCCTGGTACGGAAAAGACAAGGCTCAGAGTTACTGTGTTACAGGATCCCCAGCCAGCAGCCTGCAGTCACAGGAGCCGAGATACTCTGCGCACGGAAGAGTTTGGGTCAGTGGATATGATAATTGCTGGGCTGTGGACCATCGATGTATGGTTTGATCATAATGTCATTTTGGTCCAGGACCAGGAAAATGTCCGACGGGATGCGCGCTACATGAGCATAAAAACTTTGGTCGTCACCAGATGGCCATTGTCCTTAAAGTGCCAGTAGCCACCCAGTCATCGCCAGTCCAGGCTACTAATACTATGTACCAAAACATTTGGAATTCCTGCATCATCTTGACTGGGTTTCCATCCCACATGCGATATTTTCATTACCATATTCAATTTACAACAAACATTCACTGTCCCTTATCACAGATGTAGAAGAGCCGTGCATGAATCAGCTACATTCATTTACTCGCGCCACCATTTATTCAGCGTTGAGTAATGGATAGGCCTTGGGAAACATGATTTGTTTTTTTTTATTCCGGGACAGCCCAGGTACTCACAGCTTTCAGCTTTATCTAACTTTAGCCCTGACCACTAATGTATTAAAGAGTGTTTCCTTAAGCACTGAAAGCAGAAGAATTTATGTCCGTGCATCTTTTCTCCTAACCATATGCCCTCTCTGAGAGAGTAAAAGCCACATCCATATTTTAGATGGATGCGCCATAACTACAGAAAGAAAGAGGTAGATACATTTTACAAGCATTATACCTATGTATAATTTAAATATAGAAAAAGAGATATTCCCCGTATCGATTAGAAAATGGAATGTTGACCATTAAAGGCAACAATCAATTTTACAGTTCACAGGTCAGGTCACAATTTGTTCTAATGATCTAAAAAAGCAAACAGCATTAGGAGGTAATGAATGCCGCAATATTACTGATATGATCTATGGCCCTTTTGTGGTATCATCTTAGGAAGTTGATAAAGTAGGAATATAAATTTTACAATGTACTCAACTTACTGTATCCCTAACCCTTTGAGTGCCAGCCGTGTATCCCATCGTATAGCCACGTAGGCTTCATTCCTTTATGGTTGCGCAGAAGATCAAATCTGATTTTAAATCTTAGTTAACGTTTCGAGGAAAATCTTCAATGTTTCGTAAATGTTGCGAAATTCTATGCCGCGTTTAGCATTTCTGTTACTAAATGCAACATTAGAAACATAATTCCTGGTACTGCTGAATGCACAAACCCTTCCTAAAAATAATAATATTTTATCATGTAAAAGCTTCTCTCATTCATCATTTTTGATAGTAGGAACGCTTAATTGTCATGTGACATAAAGGCAATCACTCATAGGTTATTGCCGTAAAACGATTCTTAAATTTGTCTTTTTTTTGGGGAGTGCTGGGAGTTGGGGTACATTTTTCCCTACAGTTAGATATAAGGGAAAAACAGATGACTCTCATCACTGATGGCATCATTTTGGCTGAGGAAGATTTGAGTTTGAGCACCTGGACCTATTTTTTGTTTCAATATGTAAAAATGAATCTATATACAATAATGCGTTATTTTTACATAATTTTATATTGATATTTTATTAACAACATTTATACAAATATTTATTTGGAGGAGTGGTGTTTGATAACAGGGATGATGGTTTTTTTTCCATCATGTCAGCCATCTGATCTCACGCTACATCAGCTAGAAGTATTTCTTACATTAACCGTGGTAGCGAGCAGCCGTATTAGGCTGCCTTTTTCATGGCTTTATCTTAAAGTCGGCGATTGGCTATCCCAGCGGAAATATGGCTGCCCGTTGGCACAGAAGCCAATTGGCAGCCTCCACTGAGATACAAAAAATTATTTGTGCCATAACTTGTAGCGATTGAGGATAGGGCACCCAAAAACGTGGCACTTTATTTCCACCCAGGGTCCATTTTACCAACCATGTACAGGTTTGATACTGAAATGGTTAAATCTTGAACGGAAGGAAGAAAATGACAGATCTGCTGATGTTTATTTGGAGAGAAATGACGGTTTTGTCTATGTGGCGCATCACCTTCAATAGCCCTTTCCTTCACAATACCATCAATTGCTTTAATCGGTTGTTCTCTCCGCAGAACCTGCCATTACAAAGCTTAGTTATCGTTCAATAACGGAAGCGTAATGTATAAAATGACTCTGAATTCTGAGTTATTTAATTAAAATGTAAAATTATATATTATATATATATATATATATTTAAAGAATTATATTTATTGTAATATTTTTTTTTAATTTAAGTTTGCTCTATACAATCAAGTAACAGAATTTCTGCCTTTTGCAATTGCGTTTTTAACCGATTTGTTAGTTTCTCATAAGATTACACTCCCAGAAAAATAAAAGCTTGGCATGTCTTCTAAATAAGCGAACTGGGTACATGGCTGCTCAAGCTATTTGCTCTGTACATACATAGAGGTGACAGAAGAAGCGTTAAGGGACCCAGAAACGCAGAGATTTGGTGATCTCCGGGTTTCCGAATATTTACCAGAGATGTTTAGAGTGTCGTTCTTACTTCCCCCGTAACAGCGAATGATAAGGTAGAAATCTACTTAGCATGTTTAATGGACTATAAGAGCTCGGGCCTCGGGCAAAAGGAAAGCAACAGAGGCAGCATAATGAGAGGAACGTTCTATGAGCCAGAAACCCAAAGTTTGGTTTTTCCTATAAATATTGCTTTTTGTGTTAACTCATTCTTCTCCAGATTGTAGGAAAGTTACTGAACCTTTGTTGGTCGCATGTTCTAGTCAAGTGGCCCGTTGCGCCACCAAATCAGCACACCATCCATGCCCATCTTTTCCTGGTTTTCGAACGCATATTGATGTAATGTGATGGGACTGGGAGTAAACTAATTTATGTTTAATACATTAAAAAACAGCTAATCTTTGTAACAAAAAAAAATTTAAATATGGACCCTAGGCATTTCCTTGGGCCCCTGCCACACTGACCATTGATTAAGGGAAGACTGTGAGAGTCAGTACAGTCTTCCCTCCTGACCCTACTGTGACATTGAGAGGTCCTCTCCTCTGTAATCATCCCCAGAGTCCCTTTGTCCCTCATTCACTAAGCCACACCTCTCTTTTACTTACTCCCTGTAGTTCAGGTATAGATCAAATAAACAGCATGTGCACGTGCATGTATGGATCAACTGAATAACAAATAAAAACCCTGTATTTGCAGGTATACATAAATAATGTATGGAAGCATAGCATAGCAGATCAACAGCAGATCAACAGAATTGCAGGTACAGATCAACTGGAAATCACATAACAACCAAGCATTAAAGGTATAGATAAACCCCCTAAATTACAGGCATAGATCACAGGATGCACACCCCCAAAGCCAGCCCTGGCCTCCACACTGCCCACATAGAACCCAACCAGCACCAAGATAACATTAACAAATTACAGCCCAGCGTGAGCCAATTTTGTCCCCAAACAGCCCGCCCTGATACCAGTATAGGCAACGCCCAAACCTGGACAGGCTCTGCCACACCGACACCCAAACAGACGCACCAGGACAGGCTCTGCCACACAGATACCAGGACAGGCTCTGCCACACTTACAACCAGACACACACACCAGGACAGGCTCTGCCACACCGACAACCCAAACACACACACACCAGGACAGGCTCTGCCACACTGTACACCCAGACACACACACACCAGGACAGCTCTGCCACACCGACACCCAAAACACACACACACACCAGGACAGGCCCTTCCACACAGACAGCAAACACACAGACACCAGGACAGGCTTCTGCACATCAACCCCAAGCACACACACCAGGATAGGCTCTGTCACCCAACACCCATTTTACACAAACACACACACCGGGCAGGCCTCTGCCACATCAACCCCAAACACACACACACACCAGGACAGCTCTGCTCCACACCACACCATACACAAACACAAACACACCCGGGGACAGGCTCTGCCACACAGATCCCAGGACAGGCTCGGCCCACCACTGACAACCAGACACAACCACAACCAGGAAAAGGCTCTGCCCACACCGACAGCCCAAACACACACACACCAGGACAGGCTTCTGCCACACGGCACCCAAACACACACACACCAGGACAGGCTCTGCCACACGGACACCAGACACACCACACACACCAGGACAGGCTCTGCCACACTGACAACAGACACACACACAGGAAGGCTCTTGCCACACCGACACCCAAAACACACACACCACTCAAGACAGGCTCTGCCACCGTGACACCCAAACACACACACACCAGAGACAGGCCTGCCACACGGCACCAGACACACACACACAAACCAGGACAGGCTCTGCCACACCGACACCCAAACAGACGCACACAGGACAGGCTTCTGAACCACCAGATACGCAGGACAGGCTTCTGTTCACACATACAACCAGACACACAACCAGGACAGGGCTCTGCCACACGCCCCCAGAACACACCACACAGCCAGGACAGGCTCTGCACAAACTGGACACCCAGACACACACACACCGACAGGGTCTGCCACACCGACACCCAAAACACACACACACACCAACCAGGACAGGCCCTGCCACACAAGACAGCCAAACCACACAGACACTCAGACAGCGGCTTCATTGCCACATCAACCCCCAAACACACACACCAGGATAGGCTCTGTCACACCAACACAACAACAATAACACACACACCGGACAGAAGCTCTGCTCACACAGATCCTCCAGGACAGGGCTGCGTGCCACACTGACAACCAGACACACACACAGATAAGGCTTGCCACACCGACACCCAAACACACACACACCAGGACAGGCTTCGTGCCCACGGACCACGCCAATACGACTAACCACACCAGGACAGGCTCTTGCCACACGGTAACCCAGACACACACCACACCAGGACCAGGTGCTCTGCCACATGACACCCAAACACACACAACAGCACACCAGGACAAAGCACCTGCCACACGAGAAGCCAAACACTCACAGAGCACCAGACAGGTCTCTCCACATCAACATACCCCACACCACACCAGACAGGCTCTGCACACAGACAGCCACACAGACAGACACCAGGACAGGCTCTGCCATACTGATATCCAAACACACACACCAGGACAGGCTCTGCCACACCTACATACAAACACACACACACACACAGGACAGGCTCTGCCACACTGACACCCACATCCAAAATGCTTTCCACACTGGTTTGCTGTTTGTTTGTCCCCCCTTTGGTTTTAATGTATTCCCCCACACCCTTGTGTATTGCCCCAACACTCTTGTGTATTGATTTATGTGATGTCCCCAGCCACCCCCTGCCTTATGTATTGATGCCCCCTTTGCATTGTTAATGACCCATGTACATTGAACCCAGCAACCCACCCCCCACCTTTGTGTATTGGTTTATGTGGTGCCCCAACCACCCTATTGTGTACTTATATCCCCTAGCCACCCCCATTTTGTATGTAATTGTTTTCCCAATGCACCCCCTTTGAATATGGCTTCCCTTCTGCCTATTACCCCAACTATTTTTTTATTTTTTTAATACTTACGTTTTTGCTGCCATCCTTCACTGCTGCTGTCCCCCAATACGCTCTTCTAGCTGTCACGAGGAGCTGTTCCGTGTGACTCCGCCCCCTTGAGCGGCCCATCACATTGACGATGTGACGTGTCGCTCAAGGGGGTGGGGTCACACGGAACAGGACACTGGGCGGCAATGTGGAGGCACGCTGGCCGCTTACAGCCGCTTTAGGACTCACAGCCACATCGGCTGCAATGGCATCTCGGGTGTGCCGGCCACTTCGGCCCCCCTGCCCCCCGGCCCAGCCCGCCCTGCAGGGGAGCCATGGTTTCCGTATCCAGGTAGGAAGATGTGCGTTAGAACTTGATTAGAAACATAGAATTTGATGGCAGGTAAGACCCGTTTGGCCAGTCTAGTCTGTCCCATTTAAGGACTCAAACCTTAATCAGTATTTGGTCTGCTGGGAGACATTTCCACTTATCTACCACCCTCTTAGTAAATACTAGTTTCCTTACATTAAACCCGAACAGGCTGCATACATCAAGCCATGAACAGAATCAAGGTTGCAATCTTTTGTAACAGAAATTCTTTTTCTCAGATCCACCGTTGTCGTGGTGTTTACAGACTAAATCGGAGGAGCCATCTTAATTCCCTCTTCTCAGGATCGACTAGATTATTCCTCCTCAATTCCATGCCTTTTTTATTGCCCCTGTTTGATGAAAGTTGTTCAGGCAGCCTGAGGCAGGTGGAGGAGATGGACATTTTGGGGAAAAAGTAGCTTTTCTCGGATGTAACGGAGCTGGCTAGTCCGACCGACTGCCTCCGCTTCCTTGTGCTCCCTTAGCCTGGGACAACACACTTTCCCCGGTTCCCCAGTCACTCGCCGAGACTCAGTGTAGGGGAAAACCAAACGAAGACTGATTTATTTTAGACACACAGAGCTGGATATATCCAGCAAAACACACATTTACATAAAAACAAGATATTGGGACACAAACAACCCCCTTAATCTGCCTCCCAGAGACAACAGGGGCAGTAACGGGATTAACAACACAATAGGTGGGGGAGGCTGATTTATACATTAAACTAAAACAATGGCGGCTTCTCCCTGGTGGCAGACCCTGGCTGTCTGCTGGAGATAATCCCCTCAGCCAGTGATGAGATGATACTGCTGGGGGTAGCCACAGAAGTCTCTACAAACCCAGGGCCCATAGTCAATAGGGAGGAGGCTGGCAGTCAGGCTTCTCCAGTGGCCCCAGTGATGGAGGGTCCCGTCACATCGGATTTATTGATTATGTTCTTGAGATCTGGCAGGCCAAGGGGATGGTCTTCATCATAGTCCTGCTTCTCTCAGGGGACGTCAAGCCTGTCGAAAGTAAAAGATAAAACATAATGCTACATAATTAATAGGCACAAAAATATAGAAAAGGCTCATAGAAGAGGAGACCGGACAAGACAGGACAAGCCATGCATGTGGGCATGATAAAACCATATATTAGGCAAAGAACCCAATGCCATAGTAACAATGTATGATGTCATACATAAAATATTATTTAGTAATATTATGATGGTGATAATGAATTGCAATTGTATATCACTGTAATGCAATGTATATTAAGTGGAGACACCCCCTGAAAGGTTAGTCTCAGGTGGAGCTCCAGAAGAAGAGGCCACCAGCTTGGTTGTCAGGTCCAGCTTAAGTCAGTATGGGGATTCTATGGGGAGCTACTTGGAGCTCCACCTCTTCTGGGGGAGTGGCTTCACAAGGGAGCGGGGCTAGCCACCAGTAAAGGTACGGCTGAAGACACACAGGGGCGGGATTAGCCCCAAAGATCCTTTAGTGGGAGGGAACTGGAGGCGGAGCAAAGGAGAGGAGGGCAGGGAATGGGCAGGGAATGGGCATGGCAACGCACGGCTCCTCTGCCTGGTGAAAGAGGAAAATGACCCAGAGACCCAGTGAATGATGGCCTCACCCGGAGACTCCAGGTTAAACCCGGACAGTTCCCAGGTATGATTCCGGGCGTAACTCAGGGCAACTTGTTGATCTAAACATCAGTTAACTGAATTCACTAACCAAGCTAGGTTACGAAGTCGGTGGATGGATGGTTAGTTGAGTAGCTATGAAGAAGCGGGATACAAAGATGATAGATAGATAGATAGATAGATCGATAGATAGATAGATAGATAGATAGATACCATAATGGATAGCTAATAGCCTGATAAAGAGAATTACACTAAGATAGTTACATCCTAACCATCAGAGACAGAGGCGAATATCACTTTGAGGGCGCTGTAGCTTTAAATATACATCAGACATCCATAGATCGACTCTGTTCTCAAAATATATGACTAAGTGAATAGGAAAGGGTTGTAAATATCTTCTCTGAACCTCATTAATTTCTGAGAGCAGAGAATAGGGACAACAGGGGAAAAAAAAAAAGAAGCATAGCATTTCCGTCCATTACCTATTTAACTAGCCATGTAATTAGCGTTTAGCAGCGTACAAAGACACAATCATTAAACTTTCAAAGTGTCTGGACATCGCAGGCACAAAGCACTTGCTGTTTGTAAGTCTTTTGTACTTTTTTTTTAAAAAAACAAAACATATTTTTCTTTAACGTTTTCGGATGAAATCGACAGCTAGCCCCTGGCACGTAAAGGGTTAACCTCCCTATTTAGGGGATGGCAGAGAATCAATCAGGTGTTTCAATTCCTTACAGCGAAAAGAGGTGGAATGCAAATAGTTAACAAACAAGAAACATTACTGAAAAAATAATAGAGGTTAGGTTTGTACCCAAATATCGGCCCTAAAAATTGGTATTTAAAAAAAATAATAATTTGTAATAAAATGTTTTAATATATTTATTCTGTCTTGGATTAGATTTAAGTAATCTCTGGCACTCCTATGTTCTTCTTGTGGCTCCTAGGAGCCCATCTAGTCTCGTCTTAGATTCAGGAGCCGTATGTCTATCCCATGCATGTTTAATACCCTCACTGTATTACCCTCTACCACTTCTGCCGGGAGGCTGTCCCACTTATCTAGCACCCTCTCAGTAAAGTGAAAGTCCCATGGCCCTCCAATCAGAAACATTGGCCATTAAGTTGTTGACTTAACAAACATGAATTATCAATTGCGTATAAATTGTGGTACTAAAGGTCTTTGATTACATTTAGAAAAATATAATAATAATAATATAATAAAAAATAATAAATAATTATAATATCCTAATCCGCTTTCTTTGAAATACATTTCTTATTTTTTTTGTTCCTCTTTTACAGTTATGCTGAAATTCACAATACGTGACACTGAAGTTACTTCGCTATGAATCAGATTTCCCCCCTCTGTTTGTTTTAACTAATATTTCACTTCCTCGCCTTAAAACGAGTGCGATTAACACAAGGAGAGAGAGCATCCGAGATACGAATTAATTACAATCTCTCCGCCGCTAAAGAGCGGACCCGCGGTATAAATCCCCGAACAATTATTCAAATGGCCCCGATGCATTATAGAAATTAGAGATGGCTGCCACTTCTTTGGGCGAAAGGGGATGCAGGACGCATTATTTAAGTGTTCTTGTAAGCCAGCAAAGATATTAATGTTGCAAAGCTTCTTATGAATATTTAAGTACACAGAATGGAGATATACTTCAGGTCGGTATTACCACGCAAGCTCGTAATACAGTTGAGTCCACTTAAGAATATAATATCCAACGTGACCGAGTTAAACGCCATAAAGCAAAGGGGTTGCTTCTGCTTGCAATTCGCAGGCAAACTGTTAAATAATTCTGATTAAACAACTGATGAGTGTTAGAGGACTTGCGCGGTTAGAAGTAATATTGAGTATCTCTAGCCTGTATCGATGTACAAGAATGAATTGTTTAACGGCGTCATTCTTCAGATGGAATGTAGAGGAATGTGTCCATTCCAAGTGAGGAAACGACCTCGGAAGACCCAGAAGCTGATGTAACTTTACATACCTTTTATTGGGACAATAGAGAAAAATATCAACTTCATCTGCAGACTCCAAAACACAACATTTTAATGGTTAAAATTGTTATTGGAGGTTGGCCGCATTCTAGATGGGTACTATGGCCACCTGAGTTAATGGTAGGCGGGAGGTGCACCGGCCAATAGACATAGAAAATGATTCAGACAAATTTTTCGGTTAGTTTTTGGCCCATTTGATTTCGGGTAACAATTTTTGTTCCCTGCCCATTTGGTTCAAACAAAAACTGAGGGGAATTTTTAATTTGGGAACAAAATTTGTTGGCCGGTACCCACATTCACTCTCATTCACTCTCATTCACTCGCAAAATGTGCACTGTTCTTAGAGTTTCATCTATCTCTTGCATAGTACCCAACAGGGTAGTCATTTTAACAGTTATGGTTTAATGGGTTTGGGGTAGTGAACTGGGGGGGGGGCAGGGAGTTATACTTTTTACATATACAACTACACCAATAAGGCTTTTAAAAAACTATTAGTTTTATTATTATTATTTTTCCTTTTTTATTTTTGCACCGTTATGGGTGCAATATGGATAGAGATCCCTCTAGGGACCCCTCGAATATGTTTTTATGCCAGTCATGGCACAATGCCATCACCTAGC
>VKOC01000001.1:59940784-59962924 GCA_009364415.1 Spea multiplicata | reverse complement strand
CAGTAATATAACCCCCTGCACTGTATACAGAAATGTAAATCGGCATTAACAAAAACCTGGTTTTATCTAAATTTGTTCCAATAAACTCCCTTTACCTGCAGACCTCAAACACCACACTGAGCTGATGCTTTATGGCAATGCTAATGAAGTCCATTCCTCTGGAATCCAGAGTGTTTGAGTGGGAAATTAAGACTGAGCCATTCTGACAGTATGATTCAGGTGAGCAAAGGTGTTTGTCTCATAGGTGACATGCAGCTGACTAAAAACATTATTTAATGCCAAAACTAGAAATGTT
This sequence comes from Spea multiplicata, assembly GCA_009364415.1. Lineage (NCBI taxonomy): Eukaryota > Metazoa > Chordata > Amphibia > Anura > Pelobatidae > Spea > Spea multiplicata. The sequence continues at coordinate 59,962,629 of VKOC01000001.1, read as the reverse complement.
TTAAGAAAGAAAACAGCTCAATATTTGTAAAAACATAATTTAAATCTGACGCTAGCAGTAAGAAAACATTAAAGTTTAGCTGTCTCTATTTGAGGTCTCCTGACCTTGTAGGTTAACTTTTCTATTTTGTGTAATACACCCTAATATCTGCGAAAGTACAGATCCTAAAGCATTTCTGAAATATTATTGAACGTTTCTGTTTAAAAGCTATATTTACGTTTTACATTATCGATATATTTTAAACATAACATTTCAATTATTTATTGCCGTGCACTTGGTGACTGTTATTGATCAGTATTACTAATCGATCGCGAATCTTATTTGTACTGAAATGAAGTCATTAAGGCGAACAAAATTAGAATCTATATAAATACACAGCATTTATCGTCCACGTAAATGAATAGCGCAATAAAGAGTTCCAATTCAACATGGCGAGCTTCGTATAACACATGATTGGTATTGCTACACCCTTTAGACACCTGCAAATAATAACCGAGGACGGATTTAGGAGAATGTCACTATGTTACATTATATTATTGTAAAAGTTTAACTGTTACATGTGGCTTTACTGTACCAAGAGAGTGGTAGGTGAGTGGAACAGCCTCCCAGCTGAAGTGGTAGAGCCTAGACAACGGCATACCATGGAGATATGGCATACGGCTCCTGAATCTAAGGACCGATTAGGGTTTCGGGAGCAAAAACGGGTCTGATCTGCCGGCAAATTCTTCTGTGTATGACTTTAGGAAATAAAATATTAAATGCAAGGTAGAAATATTATAAATATTTAAAATATATAAATAATATATATTTTTTTGTAATAATATTAGGCAAACTATGGGAATTGCCGGAACGGCCAATGATATAAAAGTGTGGTCGATAGTATTATTATAATTATGTTTGGTTTTATAAATCGCCGTCATATTCCGCTGTACGATGGGTAAACAGGATATACAAATTTGGAATTACAATATAAAAAAAATCATACAAATAACACACTTTTAAAGGGTCCGAGGTGCATTTGCCCGCGCCTGCCGTTCCACCCACAGGTTGGCGCCGCGGCCAGAACCCGGACCCGGTCTGGGAGCGCCATAGCTACTTCGAGGCTTCGGGCTATCCCGGCCTTAAGGCCAGAGGACCAAGCTTCACCTCTCGCAGGTACTCACTTGATCCCATGCAAAGAAGCTGAGAAGCCAGGAAGTCTCCCCATTGCCACACCATACTTGCCCCCGGGGTGTCTGTAGCCCATTTAGCAGACCCGAATATGACGGGACAGGACCAAAAAAAAAAACACACACACCAAAAAAAAAACAGGACTGTCCCATCAGATTTGGGACTGTTGGCAGGTATTCCACGAGGAGATACTATACCTGACATTAGATTAAAGGGGGTCTAACGTTTTTGTTTTCACTGAAGTATTAGTACAAAAAAAGTAGCCGTTAGCTAAAAATCTTCTATCGCCTTTTTTCGCTGCCCCGTCACATGGATAAGATATTTGCGATAATAGCTCTCTAGTGCTAGATGTTCATGCGCCGCCCGCTAAAACAATCCAGAGCGAGCCCAGGAAGAGGCTTAGAACTTCCTTTCTTCACCCGAGGATCATGGGAAATGGAGGAACGTTTGCATGAAATTCCTTGGCCTGTTAGATTCCATTATTATTATTATTATTTATTGTTTTATGTGTTTTTATCATATTCTGCAGCACTGTACAAAGGGTAGACAGGATATAATAAGTAGCTTATAACATGAGAAGATGATAAACAGAAGCAACAGGTGAGGAGGGTCCTGTTCAAAAGAGCTTACAATCCATTATTCTATCTAATATCCATGGATTAATGCATCGGTTAACGCGCAGGTTTATGGATTCCTGTGAGCAGTTTTTAAAAATAAAAGCCAGCCTAGAAAGGAATTTTACTCATCGCGATCCAGTTTTAAACATTGTCGACGATTTCAGCCTCCGAGATTAAATTAAATCAACTGACCTCGGGCGGAAAGAAAAGGGAGCGCTGCCGGCAGTGGGGGGAACTGCGGGTTTCGATACGTTTTAGATTGTTCTATTTGGTTCATTCCAAACGTGTTTAGTGTACGTTAAAAAAAAAAAAACGACATCGTGGTACTTGAATGCGTAAAAAAACCCAATGTTTATGTATAAGAGATACATTTTATGTATGGGAGCAGCTATCTTAAATTCCTGGTCTCATGATCGCCCCTTCATCAACGCTCATTGGAAGTCTATGATTGTAAAGCCCGGACTGTGAATTCAAAATTAGGACTGGTGCTCTACAAGCAAAAGTTGAGTTTCCTACCTTCAACTGAAGCCTACGTTAATCTGACATAACTCCCTACCCCTATACATGGCTAGCTGTGACTCCTTTAGAAGATATACCCTCTTTCTGGAGATGGAGAGTTTTGGGGGCCAGTCCAGTGAAGGTGCCAGTTATTCATGTTGAGCAACAAGGGTCTTTCCCAACGTCTTTCCTAGTTACCTGGCATGGCTCCAGCATGTGGCTTCTTGGTCTTGTGTCTGAGCCAAACTGGGTCATACATTCCACCGGGCTGAAGGAATAACCAGATCGAGTGCCTTGAACAAACCTCAATAGGTTTATCAAAAGGTATCAGAAGGTTGAAGTCCCACCATAGTGGTCTCCTCCATAACAAAAAGAGACCATTATGGTGGGATTCCGACCCTGTTACCAGAAGGTGAAAAGTATGAGTAAATCATATTTTTTTAACCAAGGTTGGCTTTTAAAATAAAATCAAGAAACACATCCCCCCCAAAAAATATTAAATATCCTCATTACCTCTACTTTCTCCAGGCTATCCGTGTTGGTTTTCCCAATTTTCCGAATTTTCTCAATTCTGCCGTGACACCTACTGCCCAATGACACACAGGGGTCTTACACTGTACAGTGTGCCCCATTACTGTCGGCATCAAGATGAGGGATAAAAAAGAAGTAACGTCTCCTTCTGTCTACTAAACAGAACAAGTTGATGTTCTCGGGATTGAAGAGCCTCCATGAGGGACCTAACGACAGACTTCTCATCAGTTTAGGTTCCATTTTCACCATAATGCACGGGTGACGACATTCGGTTAATCCCCCCCCCCGGTCTAATGACTCCCAAGGTTATCAAGCCATCTCATACATTCTGTTGTGGGTTTATCAAGGAGGAAAGTGAGTGGGATGGGCACACGGCTCCTTAATCTAAGACGAGACCAACGACTGATTAGGTTTGAGTCAATCTCTGTGTCCCTACAAATCATGGAGGAGACCATGGAGACCCAGAGATGAAATATGCTGAGACTCGAGGATTAAACCTTCATGTTCCCAGGCATTGTGGTCCATAGGTAACGGGACTAAGCCCCTCGTATAAATCTTAGATTCCCTTACTAGCCTTCTTCCCTTCAGCCCACACAATGAACGCAATGCCCATTAATCTAACCGGGTCGCTCCCTAATCCGGCTCTAGAAGATATCATTCCTCCAAATTCAGAGTCAAGTTAAGAAGCTTGTTAATGGCAGGAGGGTAAATGCTAAAGACCTTGTTCTATCCAGAGCTGCGTAAAAATAGTATCCTTCATGATATCCGGTTCATGTCTTTTGCTGACTGTTTTGCCATTAACCTTTTTGTTATGAAGTTTTGCATTGATTTGATGTTTGGTGTAGTCTCCCTTTTCTATGGATTAATTCCATTAACCATGACATGCAGACACGAGTTGTCGGAAAATGTCATCTATTGATCCCCTAGATTCATATTTCATATTAAAACCTGGTATCTGTTATACTAATGTAGTCTTTTAACCTCCCATGGGGTGACCTGGCATCCCAGGTGATAGAAAAAAAAAAGAACATTTAATAACTAAAAATAAAATAAAATATAGTATATTAAAAGAAATAAACCAAGAAAACTCATGTACAAATCCAGACGCAGAATTCTGAAAAATTGTATAAAATAATTTGCGCTAATTTTTTTTTAAAGGGAAAGGCTCCTCATTTTATTAGCACCACGTAATATATTGAAAAGTATATAAAAAAAAATCTGAAGGGCGCTGTTTTATGGACGAGATCTGTGAATTCTCTGCCCTATTGTTTTAACCCCTGCATCAGGACTTGTACTTGTGACGTTTAACTTTGTTGGTCAGAATCAAATTTAAACTTCTGACCCTCTACCCTCTGTCCAAAAACACCGCTAGCCTCCATCTTTGTTCATCTCATGATCATCTGGACCCGACCAACTCATCCCCATCCAAGCCGCCCTCTCCTATTCCGCTCTCCCTCAACCACCGACTAGATTGTAAGCTCACAAGAGCAGGACCCTCTTCTCCTTGTGTACCAGTTTGTTATTGTGTGTGACTTTAAACTATCCCACTGATTGTAACAGCGCTACGGAATCAGCTTTTGGCTTGGGAGGGCTCCTGAAAGCTTGTCATTCCAAAATACTTTTACTCCAATTAAAAAAGGTATCGCCGTATCCTGCAACATTCTGTTACTTTGAATCTGAATGCCGTCGCTAATACGGTTACTCCAAACAAAAGATCTCCCTTCAATATTATCAGGAGTCATTGTGTAGCAAGATAAGTATCTACCAGAGAAGAGGTTTTAGCAAAGTACCAGAACTGACGCTGTAACGCTTTTAGTCTTGTCAGAGCATTCCGATACATACATGACTCCTTTAGTGACACATGTCAGAAACCGTTTCATCTTACCTATTTCTTTGCAATAGAGTAAACTTGAGACTTTACCGTCTACTACACCGCTAACAGTAGGAGCAAGAAGGGACTTTAACTTCGGTGCCATTGGAGAGCGTGATTGATGGAGGATCTCTTAAAATGGAACATAAGTCAAGATCACCCTTGAAGACGTCCCAATGTTTCTTTATTAACGGCGTTAATGTGTTTATTAAACTTTCTAATAAAGGATATTCTACTCTCTGCGAGTTTATTCTCCAAAGTCACGTTTCTATCAATTTCCCTAATCTTCTTAGTCTGAGCATTCAGAGGCTCTGGAGCAGTTGCTACAAACTCTTCTGAACTGGCCATACGGAATGTCCTATAGCCATGGTTTACAATGATGGCTATTAACGGGAATAAATCTATTACGATTAACACATTTTCCGAATATTAAGTTATCATTTTTTATATAAATTTCTAGAACCAGAAATCCAATATTGCTTTTAGAGGCCTTATATGTACGATCGTATGGATTAATTAATTGACGTACTTAATGAACTCTTCTCATCGGAACCATGCCATATAAATAGGAAGTCATCGATATAATGTTGCCAGAGCACCAGGTATGTTCTAGATTAATTCATCCTTCCATTCCCCTATTAAGAGGTTAACCTCGCTCGGCGCGAACCTGGTGCCCATGGCCGTTATCGCAGTTTTAATAACTATTTGACTTTAAATAATATTCCACATTAATAAAAAAAAAAAAAACTCTAAGTAGGTTGAAGGTTTACCAAAATCAACATAAAAACCAAGCTGATCTTTTTAAAGCAAAATAAAAATATCCAATTTAAAAAAAAAATACTTAAAACTAACAGTTTAATAAATAAGCTTTATTATAGGCCGTTCATTTACCTGTAGGAGCGTATATTTTTTAAACATTTCGCTTCCCCATCTCTGTTGGTTAACTGGAATGTTCTAAAAAACAAAAAAATATATATATGATTAAAAAAATATTGTTAAATATTCTGTTTTCATCTTTCTACCGACAAACTTCACAATCGTTAAAAAAAATAATAATAATAATGACAGAAGGCTTGTTAATGAACAAGCTTTATTATCTGGTCATTTACCTGTAGGAGATATAAAAAATAAAAATGCTATCTCCACCCCTACTGGTAATTTTGGGCTGTTTTAAAAATACCAAATTTAAAAATATTAATTTTAAAAAAAAAATGAATATTCCTACTAACAAACTGCAGAATCATAAAAAAAATAGAAGGCTTTAACGAAGCTTTATTATATGATCATTTACTTGTAAAAAAATATAATTTAAAAAAAATCTCTATCGCTGCTGGTAATAGAGGTTTTCATGATTTTTGCTGGAAACTTTATTTTTTAAAATTATTTCTCAGAGTTTAATATTTAATTAAATCCGACATCTCAAGTCTTTTGGTGTTCCCCTTTTTTTTAAATTAAAAAATAATAAATAAAGAAAAAATTTAAAAAAAACCCCAATATTCGTTTCTTTTTGAATCCACGGCCTCTTCTTGTTGTTGGATCAAAAGACACAATGAAAAGGAGGAAATAAACTATTATCTTCTCGTTGATACAGCCACAGCTGCACTCTGTACAGATATTCGAGACCTAACAAAACCGAGGTCGGGGCGCATCTGTGGCTTTCTGCTCTTAGGGTTGTAAAGGTCCGCCAGAAATGATACCTTAACCGAGATTGCTTTAATATTATTTTCACATTCTGCTTGTTGTTCCTTTTTTTTTGTATTTTTAATAGTAATTTAGAATGTTAAGCGTTTGCCCTGGCGGCTGTCTGAAATGTTCTGAAATCTGTTGTAAAGTGAGAGGAACAATAGAGAATGAATGAGATCAAATTGAGTTGTACTAGTGGCCAGATGGGGCCAGCTCTTCTATTCATAAAATTTGTTTCTATACGCCGCGCTATTCTAGAAAGAAATAATTAAAAAAAAAAACGGTGTATGTAGTTTTTTAAAATTTGCTTCACACTTCACTCTGGTGCGTTGTGCAGCCCCACCGACAAAAACTGAGTATTATGGATTTTTGTAAATACCTTAAATAAGGATTGTGTAGCTGAATGAAAAGGAGAAGGTTGAGAAGATGCGTGTTCAGAGGTAGGCAGCCAACCTTTGGCGAGAAAGGGCTGCCATTTTTGCATCTGGGGGTTTTATGAGGACCCCCTCGAGCTGTTGTGCATTCGTCAGAATGCACCGCCTGCAAGCCAAGAAGCTGGGGTGCGAAGGAAGGAGGGCAACTGAATGGGGGTGGATCTGATGAATCCCTCCATGTATTTTCAAGGAGGAGAGCAGGTAAAGGGCATGAAAGTCCATATGATGGCTGGAGGGTCCATATGATGACGTATGTGGGGCCTCTGGGTTCTGCCCACCTAAGCCGCCGGGCGGTGGATCAATTACCTACGTGGTCCTAACAGCATTAGCCTGGTGTGCCAGTTGCCCGGTCCACACAGGTTTAGTCCAGGTTTAAGAGTGATGATGTTGTGTGCTTGTTAAAGGTATATGCTGAGCCAAAGTCTTGTTTAACCCCTTAGTGACCCAGGGTTTTGACACAGTGTAAAGGTCAGAACGTTTTTTGTGTGTGATTTTTTTTACCATAATTCCATAATTAAACAATAATTCTTGATTTTCTTTTCATGGCCTGTAGGTCCTTTTTTTGATACCATATTGATACATACACTACAATACTTAGCATTATTTAACCCATTAATGACAAGGCCTGTACATGTACGTGCTCAAAATGCATTGTTTTCAATGGGTTTAGGGACCGCCCATTGTCCTCAAGGGGTTAATACGGGCAGTGGCGGAACTACCGGGGTCGCGACTGCGACCGGGACCTGGAGTTCTGCCAGTCAGGGGGGCCCAAGGGGTGCCGAGCGGTTTGTTGCTGGCAAAAAACGACCGGCATCGGTTCAACTTCTTTGGGCGCCCCCTGTACTGATTGAGAAAATCCAGGGTTTACTCTTCTCTGCTTGCCGCTCGCGCGCCTGCTGCTGGCTGCTTTGGTCCTTTGCCTTATCCGCCTGCCTCTTCGGCGTCTGCTCCAGAGTACATGTGTTGGGAGCGCGTGAGGCGTTTTTTTGTTCTCTGAGGTGCGTCGGCTGCTTCTTTAAATTACTGCTGAGCGCTGTCTGGCTATATTGATCGTCTAGTATTGCTGGTCGTCTCCTACTGTGAATTGCGCCCGGCAACCCGAGACAAAGCGCCTCACGCTCCACACCAGGAGTTGATCGGTAGTGAACTACAAAGGGGGGTAGGGAGGGAGTGGGTAGATCGTTGAGAGGCGGGGTAGGGTAGGGAAGAGGGTAAGATCGTGTGAAGGGGGGGTTAGGGAGGGAGGGGGAGTTGTGAGAAGGGAGGTAGGGAGGGAGACGGGAGATTGTGGAGAAAGTGGAGGTAGGCGAGGGAGAGGGGTAGATTGTGAGAAGGGAGGTAGGGAGGGAGAGGGAGATGCGTGAGTAAGAGGGGTAGGGGAGGTGAGAGGGTAGAGTAGTGGAAAGGGATAGATGGGAGTAGGGCCCTTAACAGATTCGTCCGCAACCTGGGTGCCGCTGAGATTTCTAGTTACCGCGTCCCGTGATAATACGGGGTGAAAAAAACGAGGCGAAAATCTGATATTCATTCACCGCATTTTTGCACAAGATCAGCATTACGTCCAGTATTTTAGCCAACGTATATCCAGCGCCGATTGAACTCTGATTGCCGTAAATTATCTGCGGAACATCCAAATTATATCTAAAATGCATTCCTACCATTAAAAAAAAAAAAACCCCAACAACATACGCAGGCTTTAACGAACAGGCAAATTATTTTACTTACTTTAAATCGACGCCGACATTTTTCTTTTTAATAAAATGCTGATTTCTACCGAGAAATCTAATCACAAATATCCAATACCCAAGGAGCTTGTTAATCCGTAATTAGCGCTATTAAACGTTACAAGGTTTTTTGTCGTTTTTTTTTTTTTTTTTTCCCGGTTATAATGAAATTTTATACATTGTTACCCATGCACTAGAATCCTTTTTTTCAGGAATTGGGGATTAGCCAGTTGATTGTGGGTGGTTTATGAAAGTTTTTATAGCAAACATTACAGTTAAATCTTTGGAGATTCGGTTTAATGGTTTGCATTATCTAAAGATATTAAAACTTCTTAAGGATCTCGTAGACAGCGTAGAATGGCTGCACCGGATTAATCAGAGATGCTCTTGGGCATCTATTCTTTTTTACCGAATTAGCATCACATTGAGAATTGGGCATTTTTTTTAATTTTTTTTTTAATGCTCGTACCCTTCCTGCTTTGCCAGCTGCTGTTTCGCTTAAATGTTTCTTTAACTCACAAAAGAAGCATTTGGATGGATTCCAGTAACATCAACCAAGTTTATTTATATATATATATATCGCTCTTCCCCCCCAACAATATTGGCGAAAGAAAACTGCGTTCCTTCGCAAAGTAAATCTTTCAAGTCACAAATCCTTCCTGTGTTCATAGATCTGAGGCTATTTCATCACAATTACGGTAACATTATGCGGAACAGCGTTGGTCCATATTTAACGTTGTCGGTCTATTCCGAAGCGGAATTATCGCTCTCGCTGAGGATCGTTTTAATGGCTCGAAATAAATATATTTTGATACCGCAGCGGAGGCGCATGTGGATTCTATAAGTCACGCTCCTTAAAGGATACATTCTATAAGTGATACAATTGCCATTTTAGTCCTACCGTACTCTGTGGATACAATTATGATTGGACGAAAGAATCTGATCCCCATGATACAAGTGGCATCCACTCCCAACTATTTGCTGCTTGTTATGGTAGCTCGTCTTGAGGTCCATACGTAAGGGCATTAAAGACAAGTGAGGATCTGGGGGGGGGGTTCCAATGACCATATCCCACCATATGGCTTGGTCTCTCCGGTGGGGTCCAGACAAGACTCCATGTGCACATGCACAGAAAGGGGCCCCCTGGACCAATAGGGAAGGGGGTCATGACTGCTGGCCCATGCACATGGCTGCAGTTAGGGTCTCTTTTCATTGGTGGGTAGCGGTAACATTGTTGCAGCTATAAGGGTTAGATTTGGTGTAAGAGGTGAATCTTGGCTCGGAATGGGTTTGGGGAGGCGCGTCCCGCGGCCGGCTTATGGCACCTACGGGTCTAGGACTCTTGGCTTGTTGGGGTAATTATCTGCCTGTTGGGCTTAGTGCTTAGCAGCTGGCAGGTCGTTTTAGAATTGGTGGTGTGTTTTACCGCTGGCCTGGGGAATGTTTATTCTAATAAAGCTGTGGCCAAAAGCCCTACCCCACTAATGTGTCCTGTGTCTTCATTTGGGGTACTGGGGTGGGTAATTTTTAGCCCTCCGGTTATGGGCTTAAGCAGTCAAGCACTTGCATTGGTTTCAATGGGAGTGCTTTCTTGCAACCAATTGGCTGCTTCAAACAGCCAATCAGTGGCGCTAAAACAAGACCACTGCATCTCTGGAACTGCAGCTTCTCCTATAGGTAAGGTTGTCCCTTAACTTCACTTTTATTAACAAAATACCAAAGCTATTAGAAATCTGTGTCTTTATTTAGAAATGGGAAAAATTACAGGGGGGCTTGACTGTTGCTCGACCTTCAAAGGCCAACGTGACAGGCCACCCCGTAAAACGTGCAAGCCCTATGCCCGGTAATCCAGTAAAGGGGATTTGCCTCTGTACCTCTGCTGGCATGGATCTGATGTCTCCTCCACCCACCGAGGTCCATGTGCTCGTTATAAGCCATCAATGGGGAAGCAACAGAAAAAAGATCACTCTATAGACAGATCTTACTGCCCCTTCATCTGCCCTAGAAAAGGCAATGGACTGTAGACAACCCCTGCCCCCACTGGAAGACATCAAGAGCAAACATCAAAACGAGCCTGGAATGTTTAGGATCTTGTACTGCCACCATATTTCTGGATCTCTCACTGAGGATCCAAGCCCATTGCCAGTCCAAAAAAAGGCCCAAAACGATTTGCATCAGAATAACTCCACATTCAGGTCATATTTCCTATGTTTTTATGTTTTTCCTATGTTTTTAGGGGTAGCAGTAGGTAACAGAAATGACCGTTCGGTCTTCCTGTAAGAACTTCGTCTGACCTCAGCCAATATGGGACAATTGTGGTTACACGTACACACCTTATTATATATTATTATATATATTTATTATACACACCTTACTATATATTATTATATATTATTATTATTATTATACCCACCACCTATAATATTATTATATATATACACACCTAATACCCTTAATATTTATTATTATATATATTATACACACCTTATATAAATTATTTATATTATATATATACACACCCTATATATCATACATTATTCCATTATTATTATACACCACCTTATAATATATATATATATACACACCTTATTATAATATTATATTATTATTATTTACACATCCTATTAAATATATTATACTTATACACACCTTGAATAATATTATATTACACACCTTATTATATATTTATTATTATTATTACTACACACACTTACTTATATATATTTATATTATATATACACACATTATATATTATTATATTTATATTATTCAATATCTATAATACACACCTTTTTATATATTATTATTATTATACACACCCTATTATATAACACAACAACAGGCAACTGTGCCCTATGTCATACAGTGTATTTATTACTTCTTTTAAAGAGGGTCAGCATTGTGAATTCCTGGTTAGCATTTATTGTGTGAAATTAATGTGCATTTTCATTACAGACCAACTAAATGCATTTTTGCTTAAAATATGAGTATATCTGGGAACACTTCTAGTCTGACTTGGAGTCTCCGGGTGAAGCCCTGCTTTCCCTGTCACGAGAGTGTCATTTTTTTACTATTTTTTACTATTATTCTATGTTAAATGTGCTATATGCTTTTTTCCCCCTAACTACATGGAAGATCAGCTGTGGATAATGGGAGTTGCATTTCTTGCCTATTTCTAACCCTCTTTCCGCTCCACATATTGCTCTGTGATCACAATGATTCACGTTACATCTTTCTTGATTAATTACCATAATATTTAATTGCTAACCCATTGTTCCAGGCATCTCACGTGACAATTAACTGTGCGTGTTGTCAGAACTCGCCCACATCCATAACGTATTTTCTGATTCTCATTATTTGTTTAATTAGAATAATTTAAATACCGAATGTGCAGTCGTCGTTTGGCCGGTAAATATTTACAATATTATAGGATGTGAAGGAATAAATAGCCAGATAAATAAATCATGCAGGCGAGTTCTGACTGTAAAATAATGACATCAAAAACCTTAATGTAATATAGCATTTACTGAAGGGCTAGCGGGGGTGTTATATATAATATTTTGGGGGGCTCAATGGTAGCCTTGTTGATTCCAGCATATCTCCTGGCCACTTGACCATCAACTCACTTGATCTGTGTTGCCTGGCATTGACTGGCCACCGGGCACACTGGGCACGCCGACACACGGTGGGCCACAGACCGACAGCTCCACACGCTCACCTGATCTGCCGACCAGGTGCTGCATACTACGTGACCATAAAAATATAGCGCCCGGCCGCGCATATCCAGCCATCGGCTGCGCTTTTGCCATCACCAGTCCATCCCTGGGTGTCGCTCATGCCTCACCTTTTTTATGCCCATGCCAAGCCTACAGAGTAGGATCAGGGGGTCTTAGTGCCTAGCGGCCCCCCGGAATGTATATTCAGTCTCCGCTCTACCTGCATATAATGGCATGTGATTATACTTTCGTTGTGTGGTTTGCCACAAACAAAATAAAACTTTTAAGCAGGAGACATTTTATGACTTAATATCTGAAAAGTGCTATTTATGATAATCGGTAATAATTTCTTAAAGGCATCAGATAGAAAGAACAACAAAAGTGCCCAAAATAAACTCTTTACGAAACACAGGGAATGGGATTTATGAGCTTGATTTATATATATTTATCAAAAGTTCCAATGTAATTGGGAGGGTTTTCCATTTTTTACTGTGTTTTTCTGTATAAAAAGGAAAACATCATTCGATCTGCCTATTTTGGACACTAAAACAGCTTTTATACGCCAGGGTCGTTTTCAGTTTTGATGGGTTTGTGAAGGTCGACATTTCTATATTTTTGGGGGGGTGATAAGCTTATTAAAAAAATAAATTATTAACAAGTGAAGCTTTTCATAGATTCCAAATGAAGGGCAAACAATCCGTCACATTATACGTATCCTGGAAAACATGGCCAACGTGGTCACCCTAGTCTCGGGACCCCCGGGGACCCCCACCCAGGTGCACTTTTCCCCACAAAGCCTGATAAACCGGGTAGCTAAAGCATAGCCATAGATAGACTCTACCCCCCTGCCTCAAGTGGTTTGTTCCATGTTCACTTCCTGTCTGTAATGCGAGCAGGGAGTGCTTCCTGTACCAGGATGTGCCTATTTCTCATGCTGTTTTAATATAAAAATAACTGAAATATATAAATATAAATACAAAAAACTGTAAATTAGGGATCTTTTTACGTGTATAAGCAAGCATTATGATATTACATTTATTTATATAGCGCCAGCAGGTTCCAATGCGCTGTTACAATAGGGAACCGTGGAAATATTTAACATTTAATAATGGATAAAACGGTCCAGAAGGAGAAGTGCGCCCTGCTCTTGTGAGCTTACAATCTATTTATAAGAAAAAACACCACATACGTATTACTTAAATGAAATTGGTACCCGTTGTACTGCGCTGCAGCATATGCCGGTGCTATAGAAGTCAATAATTACTAATAATATAGGATTTTAAATATATACAATTATTTAAACAAATGTTACATGTGTGCAACAAATTCATTTAGTAAAATTGGGATAAAACTGCTATCTATTTAACCCATTCCTTTCTTTCCCCCCCCCCTTCCATCAATGATTGTATGAGGTTTTTTTAGGGGGGGGGGATAATATACATGCTTTTTTTTTTTCCATTTAGTTTTCAGCCCGAAGCTGCCAATTAATAGCCGACCTATAAAAAAGAAGGGACTACATCTTTAAGAAATGATTTAAGGAAGAAAAAAAAATAAAATAAAATATCGACTGTCAGCGTGGAGAGGAGGGAATGAAAAATGGCAGCACCGCGTCTAAATGGATGACTCGGAAAATACATGTCCAGCCTAGCCGGTACCCAGAGGGATGAAATCCCGGTGATAGCCTTCTCAACTGCTTAACACATAATACATGTGCTGTTTTCATGCACCTAATGTGTTTTTTACTTCTCTCTATCTGGGAGGAATGAATCAAATACGAGAAAAGCCGGGACATGATTCTCGACCCATTGCTTTTGATTAAGTGCTCTAACATGTGGGTCCTGAAACTCGCGATAATACTAATGGAGCATAACAAAAAAAACTATAAAAAAGAAGACGCCGACGTAAACGCCGCACAGAAATTCTTTATATATATTTTTTTTGGTAGCGAGAATAAATCGTATCTGCTTGTAGTACGGTAAATACAGCCAATATATGTATATATATACCGTATATATATACAACGCATGCATATAATAACGAGATTCAATAACGTCCCTGGGCAGTTTGAAGAACGGGGCTCGACATAACCCAGCAGCCAGGTAGCCATGGCTCGTAGATTTTAAGGTCTGGCTCCTACCTTTCTGTGCCATTTTATATCGATCTCTTTGGGCATAGCTGTTGCAAATGTATGTTTCCCAACAGTCCCGCTTTTTATGGAACAGTCCTGGTTTACAGACACTCTCTGGCTAGCCCATGGAGCTGGCCCACTGGCCACCTTTTGTGGATATTGTGGAGATTCGTTGATCCCCTGTAACTGTCCCAGCGATCTATGGATATCACAGAAGCCCTCGTGGCCACCTTGCGACACACACCGAGTAATCCAAGGTGGCCAAGATGGGTAGGGTAGAAAGGCGGCAGGCCCGGACTGGCCACCTGGCAAAATGCCCGGTGGACCAGTGGCAGACACTCACCCAGTCCCGCAGCGTGCGGCCACACACCACTTAAACATAAAAAATGTAGTGTGTGCTGTGCACATCCAGCCGTCAGCCGCATCTATGCCGTCAGACAGCTGCTTACTTAAAGTGCCAGGGCTGTCTCAACGTCACCAGTCCGGCCCTGGCCCAGCCAACCTATAACCTGCCTCTATGACCACTCCCATCAGAATTTTGGGGGATATGCATAAAATATAGTTTAAAAAAAAAAAAAATACTGTATATATCAATAGTGTCTAAGGATCAGATTAAAACTTAATATAATTGTAAATTTATTGGCCTTAAGATCTTCATCAGGTTTTACGGTTTGATTAAATCTTTTGCCGTAACAAACTTTGTGTCAAGTCCCATTGTACAGCGCTACGAAATATGGTGGCGCCATATAAAATAAATAATAATGATAATAAATGGCTCAATGTAAGGAAAAATAAATACTTTTTCTAACCGCTATTTTTTTTTGGTTTGGGAGCGGAGGGAGTGATTGTATGCAGGGAGCGTGGAGCGCGGCCCAAGGAAATGCTTGCCTAGGGTCCAGTTTTTCAATATTTAAAAAAAAAAAAATTTTGTTACAAAGATTAGCTGTTTTTTTCCTCTATATTTAACGTATTAAACGTACATTATTTGTACCAGTGTTTCAAGGTGTATAGTATTGTACGTGTTTGCAAAAAAAGAGATGGGGAGAAAGTGGGGTAGGGGATATTGAGGAAAGAGGTATCTGATGGGGAGAAAAAAGGGGGTATCTGATGGGGAAAAATGCTATCCCCCCCCAGATTTTTAGGGGTTCCTACGCCCATGCTGTTATGACCCTGACCCAGCAGAGAAAGGGTAAAAACCAATAGCCAGATTTGAGTTTGCGGGTGCATCGCTGCATCCCCATGTATCCAGGACACTTTACCAAAGGGGAGTGACATTTGGCCACATCCCCTCCTCCTCCCAGCAGCCAATCGGTAGCTTTAATCATCAGACCACGGAGAAGCCGGGAAGCTGCAGCTCTGGAGCTGCAGCTTCCACCGAAAGGCAAAGGATTATTTTCTCAGGTTTAAAGAATGTATTTTACTCGCTTTAATACGCATTCTTTATTTAAAGGGGATACGTTAATTCCCGACAAACTGTTTCTTTTTGTCACGTCATATGCGAAAATCAACGGTTTCGATAATAAATCTGGCCACCGATATACACACAGGTGGTAAATATTGTTTTTTTTTTATTATTTATTTCAATTTTCTTCTTGATTTTTTGTTGCTATCACTCATTTCCCCGTGAGTCGTTGTGCCCCGTTAGAGGTCTTGTTGTCGAGTAACTTTATGATCGCTCTCAGCAAGTTGAAGATTGTCCAACTGTTCTGTCATTTCGCGGAAACGGCCACAACCCCCCCCCCCCCGTTTTATAAATGTCATGTTTGCTGTAAATCATACGGCCCTTGTCACGTTGATAGCTTGAGTTAGTCTAATGTTTTTTAGATTACCCAGCCCTCTCGCGCTCCCTGTTGTTTCTCTCATACTGCTATTATGTTGCTATCATGGAATGTTCCTACAAAGAACATTATGTGTGATTATAGAAGACACTTAAATCAGATGATCGAATGGGGACCTTAAATATCAATATTAAGCATTTCACGTTAATCGGGAAATAATTGAGATAATTAAAGTTAAGATAAAGTAACATTATATGATATTATTGATATTATATTGATATTATTTTTCGTGTTATATGTATCTATACAAGTATTTTTATTTAACGGTGATATTTCTTTTCAGAGTGGAATAAGATTAACAATTTTTTCAATTTTTTTTCTTTTTTCCCTTGAAGCCCGGGGTGAACCGTACTTCCCACCTTCGGTGGTGAAGAATTATTCTCAATATTTGAAGCGGCCATAAGAGGGGCAACTTTTGTTGTAGGGGGTGTATTTGACTTTGTGACCTAAGTGAGGCATTTAGATGAAGAAAATACTTAATTTATTATTATTAGTATTGTTTTTAGGGCTGTAGAACCCAGTGATACCCTCAGCTGCCCTTCATTGGTTGATGCCAGAGGAGCTCCCTGCCGGCGACCAATAGAGTCGCTCGTACGGACCTTTAACTCCTGATGCCGAAACTTGGCCTGGGGAGGCTCCAGGAGTTAAAGGTCCGTACGACCTCCTCTAGAATCAACCAATAAGGGGAAGCTGCTATTCATTGGTTAATGCCAGAGCAGGCAAGTGCTGGCAACCAATAGAGTCGCTCTTACGGACCTGGCACGATCCTACAGATTCCAGTTCCTGTTAACCCTTGCAATGCTGCGTAGACAAGGCAGCCTAGAGGAAGCGTTTTTTGACTGTGAAAACAGGAGCGGCAACCAATCTAATTCACTACGAAGAAGGAGGCAGCGTAGGCCCGGGACGCCCCGATAGACCCCCTGGTTCCTTTTGCAGTTCCTAAAACACTAATCTTCTAAAACAATCACATTCTAGAATCTCTCTATACACCCCAGCGGCTAACAGTTTCCAAAGGCCAGGATTAGGTCCTCATCCGATACGACACTTACGTGATAATTGGCCTTTTTAACGCCGGGATGCGCTAAAGCGATCTCGGAATACTTAGCAGTCGGTCCTGAAGGTTTTGAAGCCGGCGTCACTTTCCAAATTAACGAAGCTAAAATCAATGGCTATTGTCATCCCGTCAGAGCCTCTGGCGTGGGTATCGCTGCCCACCCACAAAAAAAAGTATACTTTATGGGCTTGTTACGATAACCCAGCGCTGCAATTCCTGCCCTAATGAATCTGTCACGAGCCGCATTGATTGACGCGCCGGTGTAAGTGAAACATGCGACTCGGATTGACTTCCTAATTACTGCTACTGCGAGGTTTCACCAACTGCTAAGGCCAGAGGTTAATAGTTCTGATGTTCAGCCATCGCGGGCTCGGGAAGCTACAGTTTAACCCCTTAATGACAAAGCCCTTACATGTACGGGCTCAAAATGCATTGTTTTCAATGGGTTTAGGGACCGCCCATTGTCCTTAAGGGGTTAAGGCACTCGGTGGACGTCGATATCTGAATCAAGTTCTCAAGGCTACTGCAGAACCGGATCAATTAAACCCCTTTCACCCTCCTGCGGCTCCTGGCTGACATGAGACGGATGAGGGAAGTTTTAACCCCATCGCGGCTGAAAAGGACATTAAGTGGGCCTGTCGGAAAGTCGATGCAGCTGATACCAGCAGAGGGGATCCTGAATCCCACCGCACACCGCCGCAGAATATGATGGCGCCATATCAATCAATTCATAAAAAGTAATCATCATTAGCAAGGTTTGGGGTCACTTGGCTGTTTTCATGGAAAACATGGACATTTCTAGCTGTAACATAATTACGAGGTTTTTTTTAACGATCAATCAGCCTTTTAAACTTAAACTTGGATCAGCGAACACAACGTGTCTTTGGAACACAGGAGTGATGGGAGTGATAAAGCGCCATTGGAACACAGGAGTGATGGAGTGATAAAGGGCCTCTGTGTGTCTATGAAGAGATTCCATTAAAAATCATCCGTTTCCAGCTACAATAGTCGTTTACAACATTAACCCCGTCTGCGCTGCATTTCTGATTCATTTCTTGTTATTTTAATGGACAAAATTTGCTTGTCTTTCAAAAACAAGGAAGTTTCTAAGTGACCCCAAACTTCTGGACGTTAGTATATGTTCAGTCCAACTCAGTCCAATGTAGCTCTAATTGTATTGATCCAAATAAAGGCAAGAAAAACCTTTTAAGAAGGGAAAAATATTCCTTTATGACTGGACCAAGAAATGTAAATTATGAGACGTATCCCTGAATACCCCTTCTTGCCAAACAGCAATCCAGTTTATTATTAGAAGCCTTCCCAGTACATGCGCTCGCCGCTGCCGTAGGCAACGTATTCCGGAGCTTTACAGCCCTTACTGCGAAGAGCACCTTTTCCTTTTTTAAGGTAGAACCCATAGCTCCGCTAATCGTAAAAAGTTGCCCCCCCCCCCCTGTCCGCCGGGAGACGGCTTTGCCTGCAAGCGCCCCGAAAGCAAAGCGATTGTATTTTTACATTTAAACGAGGTCGTTCCTTAAGATAAAATGAATCCGGTTTAGTAAATCTCTCCTCGTATCCGAAATGCCCCCTTCCCTTTATTAATTTTGTGTCTCTTTTGTATTTTTGGATTCTTTGTATTCTTTCCAATTCAAAAATAGCCGAATAATCCAAACCAGTCCCAAATAATGCTTCGCTTCTCGATACCCCCATTTTTTTTTTCCTTTTTAACCCCTTTGAGAGATAAAGAGACCCCATTTGGCACTGTGGCTATCGTCCAAGTCCCATGATGATCAGCTAAACTCTTATAATGAACCCGTAATCCCGGGTTACTTAGCCTGCAGAGGAGACGGCTCGTTATCGTTAAACATGGAAGTGTCTAATGAGAAGAGCCACAGAACTTATTAAAGGAACAATCAAGGATAACGGCTCTTTGTTTTGCCCCCCCCAACCTCCTTGTGCCCCGTAGCGGGTTTCTGAGGTTTATTTACTAAACCAGGGATTTACTATGCATTTCGAAGGCTTAACCCTAAATCCTTCTCCTGCAGATCGGGGCCGAGCTGGCCCTGTATAAGGTGACCTCCCCGGAGTAATTGCATTATACGTGGCCACAGCTTCACAGCTTTTTAGCAAAAACTACACTTTTTAAATAAAAATGATCTATAGCTTGTACCTTTTTTGTCAATCGCTGTAATATTTGAAGATATTTTTGAACTATTTTGCATCAGGGAAGTTCCGTGGCATCAGGTAGCCAGGCTGGCATTGTCTAATCATTTCATGTCCTGAAGTTCTCTACCTTCTTCTCGATCCGGCCTTCCAGAGGCTGCCTGAACCAATATCTATATATAATTATTATAATTATAATGAAATATTCCACATATGCGACCCAGAGCTGCCGTCGGGGTTGGCTGGACCCCTTTATTCCATCGCATAGGACGGGGCAGGCGGGGGTCCTGCTCTCCTTCATGCTTGTGGTCTCCGAAAACGGAGCACTGGGATATAATTTTTAATTTTAGAGCTCCATGTGTGATAAGTAGCAGCACTATGGACCCTCCTAAAAAAAAACATTAATTAAATTAATATATTTTAATGATATTATTAAATATATATTTTTTAACATTATTTTGCTGGAATTATTCACCTCGGCACTAAGGGGTTTTCTTTTTTTTAATTAATTTTATTTAAATCAAATGATTCAAAAATATTTATAGTTTTTTCTTGCTTATAATTTAATGCACACTTTTTGCCTTAATATGGGAATTATTATTACCGGCTGCTGTTTTCAGCCGGATCCCTGGTTTTGATGTTTTTTTCGCTTTCTCCCGTAGAGGTAGTTGTCATTCATGCGGCTTCGTTCTTGACACTGAAATAACAGACCCCTGCCCTATAATTGTTAAACTCAGCTGGTTTTAAAAAGCCATTATTCTGTTTGTCACGAGCTGCCTTAACAAACTAGCCCTTGTCCTTGGATATATGGGCAGAAAGTTGTCAAATGCCCCTTTTCTAGCCTCTAAAAAAAAAAAAAATCAATTTCAATCAACACGGAGTGTAATATTATCAAATGTCAACCACCGCGGTCGCGTGCTTCGAAAATTATCCTTGACAGCTTCTTGTCGACTTAATTAAGTGCTACAAAAAAAAAAAAAAAAAAAAGTCAAAATATCTCAAATTGCAGCTTTTTTCTCTTTGTGCCTCGCAGATTCTATTGACAGCTCCAAAAAAAAAAAAAAAAAGAAAAAAAAGATTGCCTTTAGGGGTTTTATTGATAGGTCCTTGTCTGATATTGGAATGATTCCTGGGCAGATAAATCACATTTAAATTTGTTAGTAATTGAGGAGAATTGATTGAATCTTTAGGATAGTCCCACCGGGAGAACTTCACCCTCCCTTCGCTGTTCGGAGGTTGTCATCAGAAGAAAAAAAAAAAAATAAAAAAAAAAAAATAAAAAAAAAAGGAACTCTTGGAAAGATGGATGAAGTTCGAATTTTTTTTGTAACGTGATCAAGTATTGCTTCCGACGGATGGGTGGCGCATGTCACGTCAAAATGGTTAGCGGCAACATAAATAAGAAACAAGCCCAACATCAAATGCTGATTGACAAACAATACCCGACCAGGTTAAATGTCAAAGGCTGCTCCACACAAAAAAAAATATTTGGATGAGAAATAGAAATAATCAATTCTTTTAAAGAGGTTTTTTTTTTTTTAATAATTAAATCAAAAAACTAATAATAATAATAATTTTTTTGGTTGGTAAATGAATAATGACTATTAATGACATCATGTATTCTTGCGTATATGTCACGTACAATGTAGCAGTCCGGGAAGAAAAAAAATGGAGCAGACTTTATAAGAAAAATGGTTTCTATGAGGATTTTTTCTTCTCCTCTTACGTAAGCCTCGAATAATTTTTGGGTGGATTTTTTTTACTGCTGTAAATAGTGATTTTAGGACTTCTAGATAACTGGGGAGCAACGGAGCTCAAGCCGGACTAGGAAGGGACAGAGAAGCAACAGCGATTCCGGCACTAACCCACTATTTGCCCCAGTAATGTGATACATGAGCCGTTGCCACCAATGCAGACCTGCCCACCTCGGCCTAGGCCAAGTTTGGGGGTATTTAGGGTCGCCAAATTCAAAATGTGACAAAAAATATTGTCTTACTATAACATGTTGGTAACAGTGCCCTGTATCACACGGCCATGGTGCCACGCACCCACCCAATATTATAGCACCTTGTTTTAATAATGCCAGCACTGAAAAGGTTAATGGACATACAAGGCAGTGTTTCAGCATCACTGGGGTTAATAAAACATGGGAAGATGGTCTTTATCTATGATTTCTTTGCTGCATGGGCTGGTTACATTGTATCCATTCCATTGCCAGCTCGACCAATCAAGAAACAGCCGAGCTGGTCCAATTCTGGCCACTGGCCAATCGCTAAATGCCAAATAATCAGTAAGTAGAAAAGTGCCCAGCCACGCGGCCCAGTAATAATAAATCAGCAGAACACATTCAGCAAGCAAAATTCCACATTTACCGAAAGGCAATGCATAGAACGCAAATAAAAGGAGCACAAAACTGATC
>VKOC01000001.1:59918157-59940684 GCA_009364415.1 Spea multiplicata | reverse complement strand
TGTATACAGCGCTGGGGGTTATATTACTGTATACAGCGCTGGGGGTTCTCGCTCTGACTCCTTATCATACTGCCTGTGGAAAACAATAGAATGGCTGGGTATTTATCACTCTCTGACCAATAAAAAAATCTATGGAGGAACAGACTTCATTAGCATCGCCACAAAGCATCAGCTCAGTGTGGCGTTTGAGCCGGGAAAGTCACCCGAAATATCACATGACTGACAGCGACGGCGGCTCCAGGTCTGCAGATAAAGGGAGTTTATACAGAGCTGGGGGGGGTTATATTACTGTATACAGTGCTGGGGGTTATATTACTGTTATACAGCCTGGGGTATATATTTACTGTATACAGCGCTTGGGGTTAATTACTGTATACAGTCGCTGGGGTTTATTATTTACTGTATACAGCGCTGGGGGCTATTTATATATATAATTATTTTTTCCATGGGACTTCCCCTTTAAGGAAGTGATGGAGGGACTGAAGCTTTTGGAGTAAAATCTAACCATTTATACCAACACTTTCTAGGAAAAACACAAGCAGACTTTTTAAAACCTGTAGTTTTTATCATGCTGGTTATGCTGAACATTAGAATTTTTTTTCTGTATCCAAATCTGTATCCAAATTTAACCTCCCACTAGAATGAGATTATTATGTTTTAGTACAATGTTTTTGTGTTATTTATTTTAATTCGGAGACTCTGCAGTTACTGCGAGCTGCGGGTGTAACTTGTCTATAGGAAGAAGTTCGGACGGTGAGAAGAATCGATAAGGATGCTATTAATGGTAAATGGCAACATTTTAAGATAAATAGATGAATTTTTGTTACCGCCAGCTGTCTTCATTTCGTTAAAATTCTATAAATGGTTACAGTTCTGGAGGAAAGTAAGATTCTCGCTAAACATTTTAATTTACATTTAATGTAGGACTTTTTAACAAGGTGGATTTATGGTACAGGAGATCGGACCGTTACGGTTTTTAGTCGATTGCAAAAAAAATGCAATACATAGAATATAATTAACCCTTTAACTGCTAGCGGCATTAGTGAGGCTTGAATTTGTATTTTCATATCCGCGACCGGACCTTCAAGGAATCATTTGATTTTAATAAATGATTGTTATACAGCACAAAAATCATACCTGGACTAATTCAGGTTTGCTTACTTTTGTCGCCATGTGACCTCTTCTGCTGAGCTCCTATTGGTTGAAAGTTGGAGGGGGTCCTGAACATGCACGGGATAGGCGAATGGCTCCTGATTGGACAGATTACGTTTTGAGACGTTTCATCATGAAAAGCATCAGACTAGATGAGGCCGACCGGGTCCGATGTGACATCACATTCTATGATCTCATGTTTTACGTTTTGTTTGTGTGGCCCACACTTCAATCCCATGCCCAAACGCTCAAAAACGTCAAATATTAACTCTTTAACAGCCCTGCTATTGTAGAGACTCCTTAATTAAATAATTCTGGTATCGACCTTTGTAAAAAAAATAAAAATAAAAAAAACCCGATCTGCAAGAAGTAAAAGATATTCTGGGATTTTAACTACAGAGTATGAGAATGAAACCATAGCGGGGACTTGGGAACTTTATTTCATTTCTCATTGGTCCAATATTTTCTTTATTCTTTTTTTTTTGTTGTGGTTATTTTTAAAGTTGACAAAATGTTAAATTAATATTTGTCTATTCCCTGTTTCAAGATTGATAGGAATTTTAATCATAAAAATATTTCCATAAGGGACATGTGACTAAAATCCAGCTCGTAGGGTCGCTGGTTACAAAATCATGTTCAGGGCCTATGGGCAGCCCCTGATTCCATGTGGGTACATAGTGAAGTTTAAAGAACATTCTACTATATACCCCCCAGGACAAGGTACATCCATTAATGCTTTCTCTTAAAATGCTAATTGCTCTACTAATGATGGGATTAATTTATAGCCAAGCTCTGGGTAACAGAACATGCTTTTTTTGTACTTGCTAAACAGGTGTTTTCCCCTGAATTAGTCATTTTATATTTTTACATGGAACATTCCTTATAGCCCCAGGAATCCCCAGGCTATAATTATTTTCCATTTAGGGCTAACATTTATCAAGACAAAAAAAAAAAACACATTTTGGGGAATATCTGCATATTTGTATATTTTTGATAAATTAATAACTGACAAACAACTGATTCTATTAATAGGCATGGATTGGAAAATAAATCATTACCACTTAGATCAATCAAAAGTATGATAATTTACTTAATAGCACTTATAGTTGTTTTTTTCTCTTAAAGAGACACTCTCACCTTTTTATTACTAGTATCAAATTAAGAATGAGTTTTCAGTTTTTTGTTTTTTTTGTTTTTAAAACAGCTGTAGTTTTCGCTTAATATAATGTTTTTAGGCAGCTTGCTCTGTTATCTGATCCCCAATCTACTAGACAATCACCCCGACTCCTAATCATACTGCCCGTGGGAAACAATGGAATGGCTCAGTCATAATGACCCTGTTGGACACGCTGACTAATGAAAGTCTATAGGAGAAAGGACTTCATTAGCATCGCCATAGAACATCCGCTAAGTGTGTTTTTTTGTGCAGGGAAAGCCATGCAAGATATCACATGACTGACAGCAACGGCGACCTCTGGGTCTGCAGATAAAGGAGTTTATTGGAACAAAATGAGATAAAACCAGGTTTTTGTCAATGCTGATCAACATTACTATACTGGGGGGTTATATTACTGTATACAGCGCTGGGGGAGTTATATTACTGTATACAGCACTGGGGGGTTATATTTACTGTATATCGCGGTGGGGGGTTACTATTCTGTATACCAGTGAGCTTGGGGGTTATATTACTAGTATACAGCGCTGGGGGGAGGTATATTACTGTAATATCAGACATCTGGGGGTTATAATTACTGTTACAGCGGTTGGGGTTATATTACTCGTTATACAGCGCTGGGAGGTTTATTACTGTTTACAGCGCTGGGGGTTATATTGCTGTAATACAGCGCTGGGGGGTTATATTCTGTATTACAGCGTTGGGGGTTATATTATGTATACGGCGCTGGGGGTTATATTACTGTATTAACAGCGTTGGGGTTATATCTGTATACAGCAGTTGGGGGGTTATATTACTTGTATACAAGCGCTGGGGGGGTTATATACTGTATACAGCGTTGGTGTGGTGGGGGGTTTATAATTACTGTATTACAGCGCTGGGGGTTATATACTGGTATACAGTTGGCTGGCGGTTATATTACTGTATACAGCGTGGGGGTTATAATTACTGTAATACAGTGCCTGGGGGGGTATATTACTGTGATACAGCGCGTGGGGGTTTTATAACTGTAGCACAGCACTGGGGGGTTATATACTGTTACAGGCTGGGGTTATATTACTGTATACAGCCGCTCGGGGGTTATATTACTGTAACACGCGCTGGGGGGTTATATTACTGTATACAGGCTGGGGGTTATATTACTGTACACAGCACTGGGGGTTATTACTGTATACAGCGCTGGGGGGGTTATTACTGTATACAGCGCTGGGGGTTATATTACTGTATACAGCGCTGGGGGTTATATTACTGTATACAGCGCTGGAGGTTATGATCAAAGAGAGAACATCAATGAGACTCCCCATTTAACCTCTTCAGGGAATGATTGAGTAAATCTTAATTTAATATACCGCGTGTAAGCACTTATTTTCTTAAGGTTAAAAAAATGTTTAGTGTGACTTCAATGATATCATTCACTGAAGTTATCAACCTAACAGACACATTAAGTTAAAAATGTATCTAAAATACCAAAACATGTGTCTTTTAATGGTGACAAGCGAATAAATGAGCCACCCTTGTTAAATAAATGAGATCATGTAATTACAGACAGCGGAGAGCGTGATATTTGATTATAGACGCCGGGAAATGCAGTCTCCCGTGTTCCTTCTGGCATTACGTTATCTTACATCAAGGAGGCCGCACAACATGTGGAACCACAGGGTATTACATCATGTAAATACACAGAACGCAAACAACCGGTGCTAATGTCAATTAGGTGAATAATAAAACTAAGAATAATAAAACTAACTAATCTGGGATTATTTAAAAAATATGTACAGAAAAAAGTGTAGAGGGAAGATATTTTGTTTAATTACTAGAATTAGATTAACAATACGTTTTAAAATATTGTTTTCTTT
Organism: Spea multiplicata; assembly: GCA_009364415.1. NCBI lineage: Eukaryota > Metazoa > Chordata > Amphibia > Anura > Pelobatidae > Spea > Spea multiplicata. Next base: position 59,936,502 of record VKOC01000001.1, on the reverse strand, counting down.
TTTGAAACATCTCTGTTTTTTGGGGCATGATATAATGTTTTCAGGTTATCTGAACTAGACAAACACCCCAACAAACACCCCTTATCATACAGCCTGCCAGACACCTTGACTAATAAAAGTCTATGGAGGAGTGGACTTCATTAGCATTGCCATAAAGCATCAGCTCAGTGTGGCGCCTGAGCAGGGAAAGTCACATGATTGACAGCAATGGCGGCCTCCGGGTCTGCAGATAAAGGGAGCTTTTGGAGAAAAATGAGATAATACAAGGTTTTTGGTCAAAGCCGACCGACATTACTGTATATAGATCTGGGGGGGTTATTACTATATACACCGCTGGGGCTCATACACCATGGGAAAAATATTTGTTCTATGGGACTCAGTCCCCTCCTCGGCTTCAGTAGTTTGGTCCTGCATATGGACGCCCATAAGTAATTTCCTACATCGAAGTCCGGCTCAGCCTTTGTAGCTCCACCAGCCACTGCTACATCTCCGAGACCAACAGGGGAAGGACCTCCTACAGTAATCAGCCTTTAATGGAGAACGAGTATTAAAAATACAAAACATAAACATGAAAATGAGATCCAAAACCTTAGTGCTACCCTCTGGCGATCATAGTGTTAAATTTAATACCCAACATCGTCAGTAAAACGTTGGCAAATATTTAACGCCATCTCACACGCCGCTTCCATTCAGTCCCCAAATACATCCAAGGGAGATGTCCTGGCCTGTTCTCTACCGCGCCTCATTTAATTAAAGGGAAGAAACCCATTTTGTGTAATTATATTTATGTTTAATCAAAGCATTAATTAGTGTAGCCTAATTTCCTAATTTCGATAAGTACCAATTTGCATGAGATAATATTGGAGTTCGGTATAAAGCAACGTCCTAGAGCAATGGTGTTTTATTTTATTCATCTGCGCTGTCTTTGAGTGGCTGTTGATGATGATGTCCTAATGCTAATGAACTGGGTTAGTAAATAACCACGAAATGTGGCCACAGATGTCCCCTTTTGTCTGATATAAACATATATAATTACATATACCTGTGGCACCATTCTTCCTGATGTTGTTTTTGATTCTATGCCATTCTATTTACATTATTAGAACGCACTTTGGACACTTGCTTTGCTACAGACACGGTAGCCGGTCCGCGCTACGGAATCCTCGTAAAGAGGTAGAAGGAAGGTAGAGGTCAGAGCTGTGCGTAGAATCCAACAAATGCACAAAGGATGAGACGTAATGACGTCCACGTAAACAAGACAAAGTTCCGTAGCCAGAATCACAACACCAGTCGGATAAACCAGAGGAAGGAGACACAATCGACCCCAAGAAGACACAAAATAATAGCACACTTTGAGATGCTAAAGAACTCTCTAAATGGGTGCTAGTGCAAGGGGGGACTAGAAATATATAGAGTAAGATACTCTTGCCGAGGACGCACTTTGGTGCCAAATTGACACCAAAATGGCGAAGCAACTGGACGGTGACATCGACCTACAAAAACTTGGTCTCTGAAACATGAAAGCAGGAGGAAAGACTTGTTCCTCTCAGGGTCCATAGATTTATAAACTGGAGTTCCTCTACCTCTATGGTCCATCATCTGGTTTTTTCATTAACTTTCTAGCACAAAGTCAACTCGAAAGTTAATGAAAAACTCTCTTCTTGCGAATGTCAAGACATGGGGGTCAAGACATTTTTCTTCCATATCTTTTGAAGCCTACATGTATGGACTTTGCGCCTTGGTAGGTCCACCAGGAATATCATTCCCACTCTTGAAATATAAACCCACCCCTTGGTTACCCTCCCCCCCCAAAAAAAAACCCCTAAACTAACTCATTTAACATGCTTTCATTTTAAATCATGAAACCAAACACTTAAAGCCAGAAAAACTGTATTTCCTTTTAGCTACAGAGCGCTAAGCCAGATTTTCCACGGTAAGCGCGTTTCTCATTTACTTTGTACAAATAACGCTCGGGTTATTAATACATTTCGAGTCCTGCGAGGATCAGACTACTTTATGTAACATTTCATGTAAATAACACATTGCTCTAATCTCAAGATCCACGTTTTATCTGTTTTGGTTTTTTTTTCCGTAAAAATGAAAGGGATTTATACTTCCTGTAATTAACCCTTCCACCATATTGAGAGCTCTGATTGTGTTTCCCATCTCCCCCCGGTCGCTAAATGTATAATAGTCTGATAAATATTTAAGCAGTAATCAAGAGGATGATGTACGCTAATCCATTAGAGCTCTGTTCTCTGCAGGCACCGGGGGGAAATCGACGGTGCTAAAATGCATGCGCTAAGTGCTAAAATCCCAGACTAAAGAGAGGGGGGGGGCCTTCTGACCACTACGGGGATTTAACGCTGAGCTTCTGGCAGGTTGGATAATCCTGTTGTAGGTATTTCTCAGCTAGATGTTCCGAGCGTGAAAGCCCAACGCACACAAACAAATATAAAAAAAAATCATAAATGCGTCTTTATCGCGTAATGCGTTCCGTAGAAGTCTTGTTCCCCCCACCCCCCCCACATTATACCTCCCAATTAGCCCCGTCGAGTCCTCTCCGTTATTTGTTTTTGACTTATGGTCTCCATCCTGTTAAAAGCACGAGCGCATATTGTTTCTGCCGGTTTTCGTCGCGTCGGATTTTTGCCAGCGTGTCGCCAATATCATTTTATGCTCCGTGGGTTGGTCTGAATATTTAAATCAAAACACCCTTAGCTCAATATGAAAACAGGCAAAACAGTGTGAAACGAATAGGAACTCAACGAGCTCGGAGTTTCAGCGGAATTAATCACCTTGTTGGAATGGGATCTGGGTATTCATGTGCATCTGGCTCTGTTTCATCTGTGGGCATTGTACGTATCGAGCGTATATAATATATATATATATATCCGTACATGTTTAACACGCAGACACAACAAAAATGATACTAGTCGTTTCCATACATCAGAATGATCCAACGCTTTTGATGTTAAGGGCTGCATTATAAAGAATAGACCGGGTGGATGGGCGCCAGATATTTATGCACCGAAAGAGAAGCTGTGGGTTTTCTAGACTTTTCTAGTCTCTCTTGTGACCGCAGAAGATGGTGTTTAACGCCAACTTTCAGGACACTGAGCCCCCATTTAGTTAGTTTTTATACCTCCACTTGCTAACTCTTTCAAAACATTTCACGCATTCACTAACATGCGAGTTGCTTGCGAGTAAATGCGAGTTTGTTGAATGACAATCCAAAAAAAGGAGGTGTATGTTAAAAATAAATAAATTTGGTGGGCCCCATCCCATTTAAAAGGACTAAATGTATGAGTAAACTATGTGAGGGACAGAACCCACACAGTGCCTACCATGATTGGGCTCCACTCAAGTCTATGGACACCACTCAAGTCTATGGACATCACTCAAGTCTATGTAGTTCATCTTCTAAACACTGGAGTTCTCTGGTGAAGGGGGGGGTATATATTCACACTGATTTTGGTGAAATTTAATTGAACTTGCATGACCTCGCCTGAAACTCACAAATGTAAAGCTGCAGGCACTCACATTCTAGCAAATCAACAAGTTGTTTTGCAAGTGCTAGCATGAAAGGGCTAGTTAGGTCTAGTCGGTAGAGTTAACCCTTAACTTTACGGACCACTTGACTTCTTAGTGAATAGACCCAAAATTTGTGATTGGCTCTGCTGATCTGACATGTGCAACCCCCCTAAAAATAACATGTGCCTGGTGCTCCAAGTATAAAACTTTATTGCCTGGGTTAACTAGTATGCCCCAACAGTGCAAAAATATTATTTGTACCATCATATTCTGCAATAAGAATATGCCATTAATTGCTAAAAGCATAAACCTGTCCTATAGTTACCCCCAGAATCCATCAAAAATATTGCACCTATAAGGCTGATCCCAGGGCTGCCAAACGCCTATGCCCCCTTAACTCTTTCAGTGCCAACCACATATATAATAGGTAGGTATCATAAAATTCTAAACGTGTCAAGGGTGTACATACATAGAGCCGTATGGATTGTAATTAAAAACATATAAACTTTATTAAATTGATTCAAATGTATTTAATGAATGAATTTATTAAATACTGGAAGCATAACACTTTTTTTTTGGTGAATAATGGGAAATTGTTACTTGCAAATAAGATATATATTAGATTTTGGCTATACAAATGAAATGATTGTGTTTTGTGCTTCATTTTTATTTATATATATTGTTATATTCTGTAATAAAATATAAGTGCATAATCACAGCATAATATGCAAAATGTGTTAAGAAAAAAGCCTGATGTGTGGCGTTACTGATTTTAGCACTTTTCATGTATCTTTCTTATCATGCAACTCTTTCCTAAAGGACCATCTGGGATGTTAACTACGCTTTCCCTTCCCTGGTAACGTTTTTCATGAAGGTATTCAAGAATTCTAGCAATTCTGAGCAACCAAATAAACCAATTTCCCTTAAGACCGATAGCAATGAATTTTTCCCTTTCAAACAGTAAATAGGAATATGTGAAAGGCAAGTGGGAAATATACTGTAATATATATATATTTATATCATATGCACAATCTTTACACTCGCAATCAACTTTTAGCCCATTTCGATGACGGTATTCTGTATATGTTAAGGTTAAAGGGCACAATTCCTGTATTTTATGTGGTTTTTTTTACTGTCCAATATAGAAACATAGACTAAAATGTCAGATATAAGTCTTAAGGTCTTAAACCTTACATGGTCCTCCTTAGCTTTACCTTATATTCAGGTCAGCCTTTCTCCCAAATAGTTTGAAGAGCGTATTGTTACGCCACCCTTGTCACCCCCTTTTTTTGTGGACCCCCACAGGTTTCCAATCACATCCCAACTACAAGTCCCTTCTCGTTCTCAGCGCCTCTCTCCGTAAAAGTATCTCTACATCAAAGATACGAGAAAAAATAATGAGTTTCCATGTTTGTTTACGGCGCAGGCATTGTGTGTCACAGAAACTAGTCCCATTGCCCACAAAACCCAAAAACTTACAGAGGTTCCCAAGAAACAATAAGACTTGATATAAAAAAAGGATTTCTCGCTTCCTATTGTAGATTAACTTGGATTAACATAGAAATTGCTATTTAGAACCTTTTCTCAACGATGTGTTCCATGACTACCTTGAAACATACATGGTTGTGTAAATGGATGAAATACTGTCCTCAGAAGATCACGTTAAACATGTAATCCAGGTCATCACAAGACTCCGTACCTCTTCTTTATGCCAAATTGAAGAGGACTGTGGCCTTCACACAGATACCATAGAGTTCTGTAGCTTTATATTATTTCCTCAAGGATTTAAGATGGAAAAGGTTCCAAAAAGTAGTAGTAGTTTTTGTGAAACGGTCGTCGATCGCGTCTCCAATGTCTTCTGATTTTCTTCCATTCTCGCAAAGGAAACTCAACGGTTCCAACGGACCCCAAGGCACAACAAACCATGAATCCCTAGAACAAATAATCACCAGTCCTCTCATTTTGATCCTTCCATAGAGATGCCATAACTGCGTCCTCTTTCCTGGAAGAGAAATCTCACCTCCGTGACCTTCACTCACAGACTACCTACATATCCACCAACAACTCGCTTCATCTTAGATTCTTCATCTCGCTACTGAGTCTGTCCACAGTACCCAGTAAAAACTGCTCAGTCTCCATTCTTTGTCACCTTTTGGGTACCAATTTCTGCTACTTTGTAAAACCCAAATTTCACACTCATTTTGAGCAAAGTTCACAAAAAGATTTTCTTTTATTTTTTCAAAGATGGTAGCAGCAGGAGTTAAAAGAAAAAGGATAATGTGATGGAAATTTCATATTTTGAGTTAGGAAAGGACCAGAACCTCACCCCTTCCTTAGCAAATACGTTATTTCTAATGCACGTTTCTTTATTGGCGATTTCCGTGGAATATATTACAGTCAAACTTCGGGGCAACTTTTGTTTTGCGTACAATATATTCGAGGAAAGCTTACCACCGCTATTTCTTTATTCAACGCATGCATACAATGCACAGCTATTAAACAGGGTGACAGCTAATGTGCGGCGCTGATGAGCCGGCACAGAAAAAAGGTCAAGATAAAATAAATGTATAATAGGGTGAAGATTTGTTTTCAATGAGAACGCTGTTGGAATCTGCAATTACATTTATCAGTTGCAATGATATATATATATATATATATATATATATATATATATGTGTGTGTTTTTTTGGCTATTCCATATTTAATTTTTTAGTAGAAATTATTGTCTCACTTTTGATACTATGTATTTTATTCTGAAGAGGAAAGAATATTAACCTCGTATTTGAAAAGAACATAACTCATGGAACAGTTTGAGATAAAAGTGAAAAAAAATAAGAAAACCTAATCTTTAGGGTTTTTAAATATACATTTGGGCTCCATAAGCTACCCCAAGACCTACTTCTAGAAGGGACTCATGCTATGTGTGGCATAGGGTTCTATTGAGGCTGTACCAGATAGGGCAACTGCCATACTGGGGTTGCCACCACCCTGGACCCCTAAGCTAGGACTAGTCAATCAGTGACGTAATATGCCACCGGTGGCCACTTGGGACATAGTTGTAGGGACGTTACCTAGACCTTGGCTCAGTATCAGTCGGTAAATCTGACAGTAATAGACATAGAGAACAGATATAGAGAATTTATGTTCCCCCTGGGGTTAAACTCCAAGATTTTTTGTGATCACAAGGATTTGAATGGATTTACTGCATGACAGGACCTGGATTAGAAAAGAAAAGGCCAGGTAGTCCTATCAAAAATGAACAATTACGAGATCAAGGACACACAACCATGCGCAGAGAAAACATGAATGCGATAGTTACGTTTTAGAAAATGCCTACTTGCCCGCTGTTGCCAGTAATAGAGTCTAAGTTGATTCTTCTTATGGTTCTTTTACATAAGTATGGTTTCCATTTTCTGCTCAGGTTGATAAAGCGTTCCATCGTCATTGCTAATACAAGAAGTTATAAAATCCCATGGTCGTGATTTCATACTCGGGGAGTAGCGTGAGTGACTCTCTACCTCCCACGCTCACCCATCCTAATGATAATCCTGGAAAAGGCAACGTTTACATGGCAGCGCTCTATAACATGCTGGAACCGACCAAAGTCTTATATGGGGAATGACGCAACATACAGTAGGCCCCGGAGACACAAAAAATAGCAAGGCCCCATCATCCGGCCTTGATTAATGTATGGGTCATGCTTGACCTGAGATTGGCCCTAGGCAAATCAAGGGGTCGTGTGGCCGCTTGGCTATTTAAGGAAGATCAGGGGTCGTGGCCTTCCTTTTAAAATCCAGAAAGCAGTGAAGAAGTTTCCCTCCCGCCCTCCCCATTATTGGTGTTGGTTTTTGGTTTGTTTCTTTGAGTTGGGGCACGTGTTGTGCTGCTTGATTTAGTTGGCGGGGAACTGAGGTTCCGGTTGGCTGTTTTAGGATACTTATTCGTGGTACCTGGTTAAAATGTTGTGGTTTCTCATCCGAGGTATGGAAACCGTGGTTATTGGCAAGTTTCGTGGGCTGGGTCCCAAGGGAATGAGGGGGCCGTTGTGCTTATGCCACGTGCTAGTGCGGTTTACGGCTCGTGGTAGGGGTGCACGGCAAAAGTTGGTGACAGCTCCCGGACGGAGGTGGAGCTGTCTGGAAAGGATTTCGGTTTATCCTTAAGAGGTGTGGTAGTAACCTCCATGGGGTAAAGTGTTGTAGTCGGGTTGGAGGGACCCTAAGTCATGGAGGTTACAAAGTTACAACATTACGTACGTTTTAAAGTTCAAATAAAGTTTTACGTGTCACAGTGCTTTTATAATAAATAAAGCTGTGGCCTTTTCAAAATCCAATTGGTTGTCTGTCTCATTGATTATGGTACGACAAATTATGGTTTAAACTTGTTGCATGACCCACAGGCTGCCAAGTGCTGGGATCATGTGTGGTAAGGAAAATGACACCAGACAATGCCTATCAGGCCTAGTATGTCTAGCGACCAGCGACTTCCGCGTCTCTACTAACTGCTAAATCCTCCTCATCGCCAAGGAATCCAACTTCACCTTTGCCAAATGAAGCCAGTCTCCCCAAACCCCCATCTAAATCCAAACAGACTGTTCAGGGGGGGGGGAGCCATGAAGAAAATCTCAGAGACTTGATAAGCGAGGGTCCATAAGGGAAGGGTAGGCCAGTAGGGCAAAGCTGCTACAGAACTCAATGAATGTGTTTTCTGGATGAACTTTAATGAGAATGAAGAGAAAGGCTAAGACAAAAAGAAACAAAGGGTAATGAGGGATAATTCAGGATAAGAGGTGCAGTTATGGAGAAGAGATAGAAAGGGAGAAAGAGTTAAAGGGAGGTGGTAGACTAGAAAGCAAGTTAAGGAGAAGAGCTAGAAAAGGGCAAAGAGTTAAAGGACAGTGGTAGAGAGGAAATTAAGGAGAAGAGATAGAAAGAATTGAAGGACAGTTGTTGGGAAGAAGATCATGAAGGAGGTAAAATAAGGAGGAAATTGTGGGACATATTTCACATAGAGAGAAAAAATTGAGCGAGATCAGAAATCCAATTAAGAATAGGGAACAGTGAAGAAGGAGCGTAGAACGATAAAGGGAATAAAACAGGAAAAAATTAGAGAGAGATCAGGACAAAGGGATACAGAGAAGAGCGGTGGGAAAAGCCAGGGGACTCCATGTGCGAGATCCAAAGATCAGCGTGAAACCAACGGAAGACTAAAAAGGTTTCTGGTGAAGAGATATTTAAATCTGGATCCCTGTTCCTGGTTGATTCTTTTGTCGTTTAATAAGTACACACAACATAAACGGCAAATCATACAATACACAGTGCATGAAGGTAATTTGGCCTAAATTATTTTTTTGGGGCATAATCTTCATTTAATTAGAAGTAAAAAACAGAAACAAAAACAAACTACTTTTCGTTCCCGCACCAAAAATCTCTCTCCCTTTTTTTTTTTTTTTTGTATGGCTGTAAATGAGATTACGGAAAAAAAAACAAATAAAAAAAAATACCCTCATTTTTTTATTGAAAGGACCCTATTTCTAATTGTCTGTTTTATTGCGGTGTGCGCACCGGCTATAAATAAATATTGCGCGTTATTTAATTGTTATTCATCTAGCAATCTAATAAGCCTTAATTACAACAAAAGTTATAAGAACGCTGCGAAATCTCTGGCAACAAATAATATTGCGTCCCCATAAATAATTCTCCGGGTTCTCTGGTGGTTCTTTTTCTATCAAGAACGTGAAGGCGTTCAGGAAAGTCTGAGAGAAAATCATTTGCAATAATTATGAGAGATAATCATAATAAAAGATAATGGGTGGATAAGGGACGTACGGTTTGATGCATAGCGCTAAATTCAGACACATAGCTATTTTGTTAAGGGCGGGCGGGGGTCGGCTAATCAAAAATCTAATATAGAGAATACACCTGCCATGCAAATAATTTACTCAAAGACGGGCTGTCACGCTTCCTAAGTCTTACATTTTACTTCTGTACGAGAAATAAGCCATATAATCGCGTTTAGAGATTAAAAAAGTAATATATATATTAGGAATTGGCCTTATGTGTGCCATAGGAGCAGCAATCTTTACTTCCTGTTTTTAGGTTCTATGATTATTCCTCCCCCATTAAGTTAAATCCATAACGGGGAACTTGTGGGCTCCGAATACCCATGGGGGGTGGGGCCAGGACTACCCGCTGGTGTCGGAGGGCGGTCCCATTGATGTCAGTGGGTGTTCCCACCATCGGGAAATGGGTGGGGCGTGTCCCAGGCGTGGCTATGTCTCCCTTGTTGTGAAGTTGCTGATTGTTGTTAATTGGTTCAGGCAGCCTTTGTAAGGATGGGAGGGAGGTGAAAGGAGGGAATGTCCGGGTGGGACACTGATTAGATAATGAGAGCTTTGATACATTTAAAATGAAATATTTTCAAAGCAATCAGGTCCGTATATTCCCAATCCAAATTTGATCCCTCCTCAACCCAGTGGGCAAGATGCCCCCCAGTGCATGGGATAGGGGTAGAGAGGGAGGCAACGGTTGGGGTCCTTTGCTTATTTTAGTATCATGAGGGGGCTATAGCTCAACCCCAAGGCTTAATTTACTACCCCCCACAGGCACATGGCTAATAAGGGATACCCCTGGGAGGGTATTGGATCTTGAAGTTCAACTGGTCTCTATTGTAGTTGAGGGTCTACACGTGTGCAAATGCGAAGTTGGGTTTAGCGAATTGTCATTTGTTCATTCGGTCTTTTATCCAACCCATGTGAGCTTTCTGTTGTAAACTTGCACTTTTTTGACAATTCACATTCACTCACCGTTTAGTAGACAAAGCCCAATTACAAAGGAACAATTATTTTGCACATATACCGTATTAACCTCTAATATCTAAAACTATTAACTGTAAAAACCAACAGAATTGGCCTTAAATTCCTTATTTTTGCTCATGTTTCGTTAAACGTTATATTTCGGTTGAACGTTATTATATATTGCGTTGTTACGTCACATGGGATCGGGTCTCAGCTTGCTTGTGTAGAACGTTTTTGATGGAATGATATAGGTTGTTAACTTCACATACTGCTGTCCTGCTTCAGGTATAGCATGTGTAAAACACCAGGACAATGAAGTGCCCCCTGCAGTGATCACATGGGTAATTCTTCAATGTGTCATCGTTTATCACACAGCAGGAACATGTCAGGAAGACGAGAGGTCATTCAGTAGTTTCCATCTTGGGCAATTACGTTCTTCTGCTCCATAATTCACCGAAACACTGGAAAACCCTTCGAGTCGGGAGAAAATGTGCATCTTTTTTTTAAATAGTCATTCGTAAAATAACATTAAAATAAATCCAAGGACACCATCAACAAATACTCAGGTAAGACAGTCCTTAAAAATAGAGAAACATTATAAAGCTTGAGATGGCCCTCGACCTAGACGTCCATACCCAATGGGTTCCCTGGAGGGCATGTAGAATTCATTGGTGGTAAAGATGGCATTAAGATCTTCTTCTCTAGGTCCTAGTTGGTAAGTAGGAGCATTCCATTGGTTTCCATGGTGAGTTCCCTATAAGAATATTCCAAGAAACGTATATTATCCCCGTTATTATATAGGTCACAGTATATTATGACGAAAGAAGTCTTTTAGGAGCTTCAGCTGTACGGATAAATTAATGGCAAATCGCAAATCTGCCATTTTATTCTTTCTTCTGAAGGGTTGGGATCACATAAAGAACACAGAATCTTCTACGAAGCTTCTTCTATGGCAATAACCTATCAGTGCCTGCTTTTTTGTCACATGGCAATAAAGTGTTCCCGGCGAAAAATAGGAGTAAGGCAAAAAGATGATTGTTGTTGCCCCTCTGGCTCTTATGTTGAAAATAAATTGCCCAACCTTGGAGTCGGACCTGACCAGTTTGGACTTCCCCGGAAAGGTTCCTTCTCATGGTTTCTGTTGAAAAGAATGGTGCAATGGAGCATAAACTCAACCCAATTGTTGGTTCTTAAGAGTAGTCCAAGTTAGACTAAGTATCCTAACCGTACCAGGGGCTTAACGTGTTTGATAACCTACACCGGTGTTTTATTACATGATCATTTACATTCCATATCGTCAGTACGTAGTAGCCGGTTTAGTAAGTCGCTTCCAACCTGACAAAGCCCTCTTCTATTGATAGCCCGGAGCATAAATTGCGGAATACGCTTCATTTTTGTGTCTGTAAGACTCCTGCCATATTGACAAACGACCCTTCCCGTTGGCCACTCGACAGAGAGCTGATCTTTCCGTTAAATCATTCCGGGGAGAAGACGGCTGTTAATGTCTACAAAAAAAAAAGTGTTACACAAAGCTTCATTTACTGTTTTTATAGGGGGCACTCGAAATATTTCAACGTCTTCAATCCAACCCACGGACCTTGTCAGACGCTTTCACCCCCCCTCCCTTATCTCAGGGTAACAGTATATTAATTATTGTGTAATTAGTACAGAAAATATTTATGCTCTCATAAATGTTCAAAACATTAAGAAAGAAAGAAAGAATCGTGTTTCGGCCTGGACATTGTGAAGTTTCCGTTTGATTTCAGGCCTCTGCATTTCTGGAGTTACTGCAGAAAGAACCAAAATCCAAGGTTTCGGCAGTAATTCTTTTTTTTTTTTTTGTCGTTTTTTTTTGTTTCTTTTGTCCAAATTGTTATGTGACGCACTACGTGCTATGTCCTGTTTACCCATTGTACAGCGCTGTGGAATATGGTGTCGCTATATAAATATAATAATAAAATAATATTTAACCCACCACTAGAATAATATAAAATAATAAATATTACTGTATGTTATTGGGGCGCTGGGGTCATTTTAGGGGTTGCCATAAAATAGAATTTCAGGGTGAAAACGGTAAAAGAATCCTTAAGGTTTTGAGCCCTAATATATTGCCAATGAAGTCCTTATTTTCTCGTGAGAATAAAAGACCTGAAGATGTGAGAGCAGGCAGGGGGGGGGCGTTAAAATGTTTCGAAATGTGGCAGGGAAAGGGTGCTTCACTTCTAAAGTAGCCTTTTTAAATTTTTTTTATTAAAATTGGGACTTTTCTTGTTAGACCGGGACTGTTGGGAGGTTTGGGTTATACCCCTCGCTAATTGAAGCCCTTGTTCCCCTCAGCTCCGCCAGAATTATTAACCCCATCAGTGCCAGGCATACACCCATCAACTTCTGGCAAAAGTTTTAAAAGTGGCTTGTAATACTAGGAGACGAGTAGCCACGATGAAGGATGATGATGATGTTGTGTGTTTCCTACACTAGTATACATTATTAGGGGCATATTACTAGGTTTAACCCCTTAATGACAAAGCCCATATACGTATGGGCTCAAAATGCATTGTTTTCAATGGGTTTAGGGACCGCCCATTGTCCTTAAGGGGTTAATAAAAACCCCTTTGAATTTTGTTACCTACCCCCCCCCCATTCTCCAAATATTGGATAGAAGAAGAAACAGGAGCAGCCACTAGCCCCTTCTCTTTGTGAAGGTCTAAAGTAACCCAAAATGACTAATTCTTGTAAAAGCATGTCCCCCGGCGCCCCGGAGTTGGGAGTGAAAAGGAGGGACACAGAACATAGAATTAGAATAAAGGCTCATCCCGTTCTTCATACGTATGACGGGGTATATATTATAAAAGAAGGATAAGAGAATATAAACATGCGCGGGATCGGCATACGGCTCCTGGATCTAAGACGGGACCGACGACTTTACAGCCGGAGAAACAGGGGGGCTAACGGGGCCGATCCGCCGGCAGATTCTATGTTTCCATTAGGAATGAACAATTTCTTTGTATTTGGCATAGTTACATAGTAACCTAGAATGAAAAAAAGACTTCGGGTTCCACCTTGCTGTTGATCCAGATTGGTCTTTGAAACGTGTAATTTATAACATATAACTAAATCTGATTATTCCGGCAGTCATCCTATAACAATCATTTAACGTCTTGATTTTTACCGTAACTTGTGTAGAAACGCACACCAACAGAATATGCGTTTTTTTTCGTGTTGGGGTAAGGACGTCATCCTCCGTTTATCGCGCGTCTGCCCTTATTTTAATGAGCACTGCGGTAAGACGAACCACCAAGGAACGCTAGACCAGATACTTTTATCCCGGAGCAACAGATATATAAACAAACTCTTAATTTAGACTTGGTTAATCCCGCCTGACGTGGCTTTCCCTCCTCCGAGTCGTCCCCCCGGGACCCCCCGATCACTTATATCACAGGCCACAAGTCTTTATTGCTTACTAGAGCCGTACGAGAGACTCTCTCGGCGCGCGGCTTAAAAGAAATGTAATGAAGTGATTGAGGCTTAAAAGCATATGTGCAAGAACATTAAGTTAATGCATTGTGATCGCTTACCATCGCTAGGCTTCCCAATTAAGTGGGTTTCCGGGCTGTGCGTCCCAGTCAGGTGTCCAAGGACAGAAGTCAGCGCCGCGCAAGCCTTTAAATGACTGTCTTTGTCTCTCTTATTTACGCCGCTTTGTCTCTTTCCTTCCCTTTCTTTGTGGGCATCATCCTCTATTTCTCTGGCCCGAGCACCGGACGTTCTAAGGATCTCACCCAGAGATTTCTGCTACCATTCCTAGTCCAGTTGGTCCCCACCAAAAATGGCCCCCGTGTTCCACAAATCCTACGATTAGCTCTGTTTTTTTTTTTATATAGCGCCATCATACTCCGTAGCGCTGTACAATGGGTAGACGGGACATAGCAAGTAGTATAGAACATAACTATCTGACTTGCAGAAGCAGGTGAGGAAGGCCCCCCCGCTCAAAGAGCTTACAATCTAGAGTTATTATATACGTGGCAACCCGCAGATCACGCTAACCCACCCCCGGAACTTTCAGAACCACATTGAAAGCCATGTATCTTAATAACTATTTCTGTTCTGTCTTGACACTGGTCATTAATTAGACAGACACGTTTGATGATAAAACAGTGATTTACCCCGTAAAAGTCAATAACTAAATCCTTCGGGCCGCTTCGATGTGTAAGTTACTCAGACGTCCACGCTAAATGTTACTTGTCAACGTTCCGGCTCCTGGAATCGGATCTCGTGTTTTTGATTGTCAATAATCGTCCAAGAGCGATCACTCATTTCCTAGGTGAGTAAATCTCCATTAAAGATCCTGCAAGTAAAAAATAGCAAAAACACATTAAAGAAAGCTTTATATTCATACCATATAAATAATATATATATATAAATACATTAAAAATGCTTTTATTCATACAATATAATATATATATATATATAAATACTTACAAAATGCTTTAAAAAATGCTTTATAATTCATAATACCATATAATATAATATATATATATATAAATACATTTGCAAAATACTTTAAAAACTTTATATTCATACCATATAATATATATGATAGTAAATTAATAGAACTGTTATTTTACCTGTAAAAATAAATAAATATAGAATACAGTGCTAATATATTCCCCAAATCCTGCTTAAAATATTATATTAAAACATATAAAAATGTATTTTGATATCAAAGCTATTATACAAATAAAAAAAAATCTTACAAAAGATTAGAGATATGATAAGTATATTTATTATCGTGTTATTGCTGCCGTATAGCACATTATAATACTCCATGGATCAAAGTAATAGCCAGGTTGAAGTCACCTTGTACGTCCACTTATTACATTCAAAGCCGGGGAGGGTTAGCAAGGGGGGGGGGACAATAGCCCCCTGGACTGGCCTCATTTAACAATTGTGCCTCAATGCCTAAAACTTTTTTTCCATGTTCCACATAGGATGACCAGAGTTTCTAGGGTCACAAGGACTTTGGAAGCGTTTACATCCTGATTGGATCAGTTTTGTGCTCCTTTTATTTGCGTTCTATGCATTGCCTTTCGGTAAATGTGGAATTTTGCTTGCTGAATGCGTTCTGCTGATTCATTATTACTGGGCCGCGTGGCTGGGCACTTTTCTCCTTACTTACTGATTATTTGGCATTTAGCGATTGGCCAGTGGCCAGAATTGGACCAGCTCGGCTGTTTCTTGATTGGTCGAGCTGACGTCTCCTACAATGGAATGGATACAATGTAACCACCCCATGCAGCAAAGAAATCATAGATAAAGACCATCTTCCCATGTTTTATTAACCCCAGTGATGCTGAAACACTGCCTTGTATGTCCATTAACCTTTTCAGTGCTGGCATTATTAAAACAAGGTGCTATAATAATGGGTGGGTGCGTGGCACCATGGCCGTGTGATACAGGGCACTGTTACCAACATGTTATAGTAAGACAATAGTTTTTGTCACATTTTGAATTTGGCGACCCTAAATACCCCCAAACTTGGCCTAGGCCGAGGGGGGCAGGTCTGCATTGGTGGCAACGGCTCATGTATCACATTACTGGGGCAAATAGTGGGTTAGTGCCGGAATCGCTGTTGCTTCTCTGTCCCTTCCTAGTCCGGCTTGAGCTCCGTTGCTCCCCAGTTATCTAGAAGTCCTAAAATCACTATTTACAGCAGTAAAAAAAATCCACCCAAAAATTATTTATTTATTTTTTTCTTCCCGGACCGCTACATTGTATGTGACATATACGCAAGAAATCATGATGTCATATTAAGGTCATTTTCATACAAACCAAAAAATTATTAATTATTATTTTTCTTTTAATAAAGTATCTCTCTTGTTGACGCACGCTCAACAAAACCTTAACCGTAGACGTAAGGACTATTAAAAAAAAAAAAACCTCTTTAAAAGAATTGATTATTTCTATTTCTCATCCAAATATTTTTTTTTGTGTGGAGCAGCCTTTGACATTTAACCTGGTCGGGTATTGTTTGTCAATCAGCATTTGATGTTGGGCTTGTTTCTTATTTATGTTGCCGCTAACCATTTTGACGTGACATGCGCCACCCATCCGTCGGAAGCAATACTTGATCACGTTACAAAAAAAATTCGAACTTCATCCATCTTTCCAAGAGTTCCTTTTTTTTTTATTTTTTTTTTTTTTTTTATTATTTTTTTTGTCTTCTGATGACAACCATCCGAACAGCCAGAAGGGAAGGTGAACGTTCTGCCCGGGGGACTATCCTAAAGATTCAATCAATTTTCCGTCAATTACTAAACAAATTTAAAATGTGATTATAATCTGCCCGACGGAATCAATTCCAATAATCAGACAGACCTATCAATAAACCCTAAAGGGCAATCTTTTTTTTCCATTTTTTTTTTTTTTTTTTTGAGACTGTCAATAGAATTGCGAGCAACAAGAGAAAATAGCTGCAAATTGAGATAATTTTGACCTTTTTTTTTTTGTTTTTTCTGTAGCACTTTATTAAGTCGAAAAGAAAGCTGTCAAGGATAAGTTTTCGAAGACACGACGAACCGCGGGTAGGTTGACATTGAATAATTATTACACTCCGTGTTGATTGAAATTGATTTTTTTTTTTTTAGAGGCTAGAAAAGGGGCATTTGACAACTTTCTGCCCATATATCCAAGGACAAGGGCTAGTTTGTTAAGGCAGCTCGTGACAAACAGAATAATGGCTTTTTAAAACCAGCTGAGTTTAACAATTATAGGGCAGGGGTCTGTTATTTCAGTGTCAAGAACGAAGCCGCATGAATGACAACTACCTCTACGGGAGAAAGCGAAAAAAACATCAAAACCAGGGATCCGGCTGAAAACAGCAGCCGGTAATAATAATTCCCATATTAAGGCAAAAAGTGTGCATTAAATTATAAGCAAGAAAAAACTATAAATATTTTTAATTAATAAACATTAATTTTAACACACACACACCAAACCGTTAAAAAATAACACTACCTTTAGTGGTAATGGTGAATAAATTCAGCAAAAGTATAAACGTTAATAAAATGGATAATATATTTAATATATATCATTGAAAATATACTTAATTTAAATAATGTTTTTTTAGGAGGGTCCATAGTGCTGCTACTTATCACACATGGAGCTCTAAAATTAAAAATTATATCCCAGTGCTCCGTTTTCGGAGACCACAAGCATGAAGGAGAGCAGGACCCCCGCCTGCCCCGTCCTATGCGATGGAATAAAGGGGTCCAGCCAACCCCGACGGCAGCTCTGGGTCGCATATGTGGAATATTTCATTATAATTATAATAATTATATATAGATATTGGTTCAGGCAGCCTCTGGAAGGCCGGATCGAGAAGAAGGTAGAGAACTTCAGGACATGAAATGATTAGACAATGCCAGCCTGGCTACCTGATGCCACGGAACTTCCCTGATGCAAAATAGTTCAAAAATATCTTCAAATATTACAGCGATTGACAAAAAAGGTACAAGCTATAGATCATTTTTATTTAAAAAGTGTAGTTTTTGCTAAAAAGCTGTGAAGCTGTGGCCACGTATAATGCAATTACTCCGGGGAGGTCACCTTATACAGGGCCAGCTCGGCCCCGATCTGCAGGAGAAGGATTTAGGGTTAAGCCTTCGAAATGCATAGTAAATCCCTGGTTTAGTAAATAAACCTCAGAAACCCGCTACGGGGCACAAGGAGGTTGGGGGGGGCAAAACAAAGAGCCGTTATCCTTGATTGTTCCTTTAATAAGTTCTGTGGCTCTTCTCATTAGACACTTCCATGTTTAACGATAACGAGCCGTCTCCTCTGCAGGCTAAGTAACCCGGGATTACGGGTTCATTATAAGAGTTTAGCTGATCATCATGGGACTTGGACGATAGCCACAGTGCCAAATGGGGTCTCTTTATCTCTCAAAGGGGTTAAAAAGGAAAAAAAAAATGGGGGTATCGAGAAGCGAAGCATTATTTGGGACTGGTTTGGATTAT
>VKOC01000001.1:59903500-59915283 GCA_009364415.1 Spea multiplicata | reverse complement strand
CTGTATACAGCGCTGGGGGGTTATATTACTGTATACAGCGCTGGGGGGTGTATTACCGTATACTGCACAACTTTAAGCAGCCAATATTATTGTACCGTGGAGATGCAGAGCCTCCTAAAAGGTAGGTACCTAATTTGTTAAACTTTTTTCCTTGTTTTTTAAAGAATTAATTGAAAGTACTTAATGTATTCTTTATGTAGAGGGCTGTCTGGGAGAGCATCGCCAATATTATCCAACAACCACCTAGTAATTAAACAATTAGGATGAAGATCATAAGCCTCTGTTTTCTGATTCGGTCCTGGAAGGGTTAACGCAATGGCGGTTGCTGCCCTAATCAGAAAATATTTTAATTAATTGAGAATATCCGATTTAATAAGAAAAAAGGGGAGCGCGGTGGACGCTCTGAGCGACGTTTTAAGCAAATGCGGAAGCCGCTGTGTCTGACAGCGTAATATTGTGTATAATAACAATTACCAACGACCTCCGCGAGGCTGTCCGGTTTCATTAGCGAGAGCGCGTCCGGTAGCTGCCACCAACGATTTGTATCACCCCGGGCTTTGTTCGATACGATATGATACAACAATCCTATTCATTTAAATAGTTTAATTGAGGAAAGCTATCAAATGGGGCTCAATTTAATGTATAGAACAATTGGCTTTCTCTACTTTTTTTTTCCCATTCAGAGAGAAAACGACACCAAAATATTGCAATTACAGAGTCCCTTCTGCGCACGAGGATTGCGGGATTTGGGAAATAAAATAAATTCCTAAAAAGTAATTGCCAGGTAGTAAAAAGGCCCATCTTATTTTTTTTTACCACTACAAAGTAATTTTGTAAAGTGTTAGGATAGGTCATATAAATGTCGTTTACTGCATTTTTTTCTTAGTCCTTCTAAAACATTAATATTCCGATTATTATTATTATTATTATTATTATTATTGTCTTTTATTATATTGCGGCAACAATTTACGCAGCCTTATATTATATTGTTGCAAATGCAGAAACCTTTGATTTGGGTTTTCAAGCAATGTGAAAATATTATAAGGTTGCAGCTCGTAAGAACCGATTTCTTATTGTTTTCAGGTTTTTAACGTAATAATAATAATGTGGGGATAGGGCAACGTTTACGGCTTAACCGATTCCTGATTGCTTCCAATTTTTTTTATATAATAATAAAAATAACCACCTTGATTGCTATCAAGTTAAATATATGTTGGAGGGTGACATATATACCGTATATATATATATATGTTTTTCTTTTTTAATATATATATATTTTTTTCTTTTTTTATATATATATATATATATATATATATATATTATGGGATTTATAGTACTAGAAAAAAAAAAATATCCCCCATAATGATTAAAATGTAATCTTTTATCATTCAATAGATTAAAAAAAAAAGTTAAAAAGATATAAAATAAATATATATTGGACATGTATATTGAATATTTCACAGAAATAAAAAATGGATATGATATAAATTAATTAGTATTTTTTCTGTTCCCATTTTTTATTATATTGGGCATTCCTGAATTTGATCTAAAAAAATAGAAAAACATATTTGTGAATAATTACAATCAAGTGCCATCAATCAAGTTACAGTTAAAATGGAATAAAAATGGACAAAAGAATAATGGCCAAATATGTTTGTTTTTGTTTTGTAATTTCCGCGGATTTAACTAACTAAATAATACAAATGAATAAGTTGCAGAAGTTCTATAGAGATTGACCTGAGATTGAGTGGCATTTTATGTTTTTTTTTTATATATGCTCTCATTGTGTATTATATTATATTACATTTTATTTATTTATATAGCGCCAACAGATTCTGTAGCGCTGTTACAAAAGGGGATTGTTAAAATAACGACGTTAAATACATTAAGACATACTAGGACAGAGGTACAAGAGGGCCCTGATCTTGTGAGCTTTAAATTTATTAGCTCTATTGTGTATAAAAATAGTAATTTTACATTTTATTTTTTTTCTTTCAAATATTGCTGGTAACAATGTAAAAGGATAAAAAAAGAAATGAGTCATGTTTCAATATATTTTATTTTTCCAGCAATATTTTGACCCAGTATATTGCCTCAATAAATGCAGTATTGGCAATACTGAAGAGTATTTTTATATGGTTTTTTTTCTCTCCCTTGAGGGAACCGTTAACTAAGTGGCTATTCAGTTGGCTTTTCTGTTCTGTTCTCTTTTAAACTTAAAATTGCTCTATATAATAACATCTTAAAAAACGTTATGTTACAAAAAAAAGGTAGCGCCACTATATGCAGAAATGTTATATAAAAATGACTGGTCTCATTTAAATATTTCTGTTTCCCCTATATATCATATATAATATTATTAAAAATATATATAATATATAATATATAAAATATATAAATATAATAAAATATAATATAAATATATATATATTATATTATAATAAATATACCGGTATATATATATATATATATATATATATATATTATATATATATATATATATTATATATGTAGAAATTCCCTCCGGACATCTAGCATTTAAGGTGCATGCAGTTAACATATGTAAATGTATAAAAAATTAAGACTATCTCAAATGGTTCTATGCAAAGCAATCATTTTATGCACAAACGTTAGAAAAAATCTTTTGATTAATGATTACAGGGTTGACCGCTGTTTACTTATTAATGAAATATTTTAACAAGGAAATTACTGTGAAAAATAACCCTTCTTCCACTTCGTGCTCTAGAACGCAAAAAAGAGAGACAAGAAAGAAATCGAATAATTAAACCGAAAAATTAACAGATTTTTGTTTTGTAATTTTTAATCCTGTATACGATAAAAAAAAAGAAATTTTTATTGCATGGCATTTAAAAGTGAAAAAAAAAAAGAAGAAAGTAACAAGAACGTATATGAATCCCTTTAAAATAAATAATGGAGAATTATGCAAAGTTTATGTAAGAGGAGGGGATCTTTTTTATAATATCAAGGAGCTTGAGGCAAAATGTAATGAGAAAGATAAATAGTAAAATACAATATCAATCTATACCATGCATAACTAGCAAAATAAACAATTGAAAAATGTAAATGAAATGGAAGGTAATTATAACAGATGGGAAAACTTGATTCACTTTGAAATGGACCACTTTGAAACCTTTTTTTTTTTGCATATAGACAATTTGTAATATAATTCTTTTTCTAAATGTACGTGGATATAAAAATACGGCAGTATTGGGTAAAACTTCCTTTCCTGCTCCCGCTATCAATATTTCAGTCCTTGTGTCGGTATAAGGGCTGCTTTTGAAGGTCGAAATTCTACCCGGTGGCCAGGGCCGGCCCAAGACAAAATGCCGCCTGGGGCGAAGTTTAAAATGCCGCCCCCCCCATTATCTACCCTTCCTCTCCCTGCCGCCCCATTTATCTACTCTTTCCTCTCCCTGGCGCCCCCCCAATTATCTACCTTTACTCTACCCCCCATATTTACTTTCAGCAGTCCTGCCGGCGAGTCTCTCTGCTCGGTCTCGGTGCCGGCTTGTAATGCCTGAGCGCCGGAAAATGACATCATCTTCCGGCGCTCAACATTACAAGCCGGCACCGAGACCGAGCTGGAGGGCTCGCAGAGGAGAGAGAGGGGCGCGGAGTGGGTACTGACAACTTGGTAAGATAAAACCACTCGGCGCCCCTCTCTATCTCTCTCTTCTTGGCTTTAGAAAGAAAAAAAGGGCTTAGGGCAGCAAAGTGCCGCCCCATCAAAAGTGCCGCCTGGAGCGGTTGCCCCACTCGGCTCCATTGTCGGGCCGGCCCTGCCGTTGTTCCTCTGACCACAATTTAGGTTGACAAAGTCCATCAAGTTCTAATGTTATATGAGGACAGAGTGGTGCTAGAATGTCATTAAATTATTTCAATATGGCTGAAGATATGTCCATGCAATACTGCTTCTTCTTGGACCAGGTCCTCCATGTTCTTGACTGGCAGCCTACATGAAGAACCTCATATTGGTCTCTTCAGTAAGAACAGGTTTCTCGCTTTCAGGGGACGATCCTCTCCTTAAGACCTCTGTCTTTGGTTCATATTCTGTCCCTGGTTCATATTTCACCAGAATCGCCCCCCCTGTCGGCCTTAATGAAGTATGGTATACCCACATGAACCATTTTTATGATCTTCGAGGTGGGTCTCCATAAACATCGAAAGTCCAGAAAAATCCAAGAGGAATATTGAGTTGAGGGAGATTATGCCACCGGTGTTTGACACAATGTTGTAAATGATGGGAATGTTCTATTGTATTGTATAGTGTAGCCCTCTAAAGGGGTTAACCGAGCAAAATTGTGTTTAAAAGGAAATGGTTTGAAACCTTAAGGTTGCTAAATCTCAACGTTTTTAAATTCCACCAGCTGTCTGAGAGAATGCGTCTGGTGTGAAAATATAGTCATAACGTTAACAACTCAAATGGTTGTGTATCTAGGCTTGGGGGCATATGAGTATTGACTCGTGGTGATGCTCATCCACCTTGACTTAGAAAAACCTTATAAACAGCTTTTAAGAAGTAAAAATATTGCTGGTAAACACAGAAGAAGCCTCACCTTGATTTATAACCCCAGCCGTGCAAATGGCCAGATAATGACTAATGAGGCGGGACAACCTCTAAATGTATCTTTAGAAATCTCTTTGGTGGAAATAGATTTGTGCCGTTATAAGAAGACGGCGATTCCTATGATCGTATATTTCATGGATGGGGGATGTGTGTTTATAGGGTTTTTTTTCCTGTGTATTCCATGGGCGTCCGTATTTTTTTAGTAAAAGCAAAGAAATGTTCTATACGTTGCATGCATGAAGGGCACGCGTCTCTAAATATTGAACTTGATGAGTTGTGCGTGAAAGTAATATTTTCAGAATTTTTAGAACGGGGAACAATCAGGATTTGCTACAGAAATAGCAGTTTCTCTTTGGTTACCAAATCCTCGTGCCCCTCTTTCCTCCCCTGATGTCCCTCTTTCCTCCCCCGCCCCTCTTTCCTCCCCCAATGTCCCCTTCCTCCCCTGATGTCCCTCTTCCTCCCCCAATGTCCTCTTTCCTCCCCCTGATGTCCCTCTTTCCTCCCCCGATGCCCCTCTTTATTCCCCTGATGTCCCTCTTTTCTAGGAGCTCAGAATGTTTGCTGGGTATGAGGGGATCGCAGGGTTCTAGCCCTAATAATGTGTATAGAAACAGCAGGAAATGGGTTACAAAGGATATTTTGAATTGCTCTTTTTGCTCAATTAAATAAATTAAAAAAAAAGTTTTGTTTCAGCCCTAAACCCTAGTATTTCTCCTTGTCATATCACCTAAACCACATGTGTCCTCCTTTGGCCATTGGGAGGTATGATTTGGTCAATTTATAAAAATGACCATTAGTATGGCTAATAATGTGAGGAAAGACAAGGACGGGATGTCATCATCTTTGATGTCACTGGTCACATATCCAATGTTTTATGGTTTATTATGGTTTTATGGGGTTTTTTTAGAAATGGGCCAGCCATACATTTCAGAGGCGGCTTTGACTTAGAGTTGAGCTTTGGGTTAGATATTTGTCGGCTAAATAATTTTATGCTTTCCATACACAGAATTGTTCCAACAGCGGAGTCAATGAATATTTAACTAGTTTTAAAAAATCATTATCACCAGCTGTATGATATGCTTTATAGTTAAAAAAAAAACAAAAAAAAAACAAAACCTAAACCCAGAATATGAAGACATTGATGTAGATTTACTAAGGGTTAAATTTGTGGGTTTTTTGTAACAAAGATATTCCAATTGATGTAAATATTTTATGTCCCTTGGCTCTCAACTTGATCCTACAAGCCCACCAAGATTCCATGACTAAGGGGTCACGCTGTTGTGAATGGGGTTCTCCATAACACCGATGAGTTAGGGAAAGACATACTATAACTGACGATGACCGGGTCAATGACAGAAATGTAGTTTGGATCCTGTTGGTGGGAAAGGTAAGAGTTGGAGGAACACACAAGGAGCCCACCATACTTACAGCTGTAGAAATGTTTCGACCTCAGTGGGTCTTTCTCAAGGTTACAAGGTACAAGAGCTACGTGGACAGGTGTTACTATGTTTCAAAACATATCCGTTACACTAAGAACATTGTATCACAGAACAAGGAAGACTAGAGTTGTCCAACAAGGACTAGATTATGTTCTAGATGTCCACGAGGAACCCCTTTTATTTAGATATGGGAAACCTAAAGAAGGGTTTTGGGAAGAGCTTTTACATTTCTTTACTCTTTTCCATTAAGTATTATTATCATGACTGATATTTTCTCTATTGTTTCACCAATTTATTTCTACTCTGAAAAAATATCAACATCCGCTTTGTCTTGTTCTTTATAATATTTATTATATTATCAGCATTGCCTTATCTGCAGCATAAATAATGAATCTGAATGATAATTTTATAATTAATGGATTTAAAATTAAAACTGTCTTTACTAATTGTATAAGCTAATCAGTTGTGCATCTTAACTTTAATTATCATACTTTATATATATTTATATATACATGAATTCAACCGAGCATTGAGAGAAATCCCAATTGTGTAATAAATAGCACGTGTTAACTACAGAAAATAATGTGAATGGCCCTGATGCCATGTATTCAGTGAATGAAAGGGGAGTGAGGTTGGCAGATAAGTGCAACAGCCTCCCAGCAGAAGTGGTAGCGGGTAATACAGCGAGGGGATTAAACATGCATGGGATAGACATACGGCTCCTGAATCTAAGACGAGACCAACGATTGATTAAGTTCTTCGTCGCCATCAAAGCAAGATGATTATACATGCGCAAGCATTTATGGTCCACGTGTCCTGTAAATGTGGTGTCGACGTCGGCCATATTTCCGTGACACATCTACATTTTACATGTTGCTGACCAGCGCTCGTGAAGTGCTGCCCTCTACAGTACGCGAGACGTATTTCGGGGGTTCCGTCACATTTTTTTTTTAGTGTAAAGTCTTTCCTTATAGCCCATAAACCTCCATGACCAGCCGCTTTTACAGAATGGCTTCACGTAACATAGACTATTGAATAATAAAAAAAAAAAAAAAAGAAAAAAAAAAAAAAAAGGGAAAAATGTACCTACAAATATAAATTACCAAAATTGTCAAGGATCTTAATTGCAAGCCTTGTAATTCATGCAGCCCAACATCCACAATTAATTTTACATCAAGAATAATGGATTTCCGTAAGATATCCAGCTCAGTGATTCCCAGTGTGTGAGGCCAATCTTTAAAAGGCTGCTGCAATTCGTATTTGGGATTTTAATACATTAAGAGAAATGCCAAAGGCTGAATACTCATTGGAAATGCATCTAAGGGGTCATAAAAAAGGCTTTGTTATTCAGGCAGAGTAGATTAAAAGTGCACGAGCCGCTCTTTTACTCTCTGAAGCCGCTTTAATTTTATGTAGACTTTAGTGATTTATGTTTATTTTACTTGTTTTTGAGTATTTTGTAGCTCTCTCCGGAGGAACCAGCGGCTTTCGCGTGTTGTTTTAAGTGAGAGGTTACTATGTAACCCGGCAATTAGCTCACTCCGCTTACCGAGGGAATGGTGACGTGCGATTTGGGGAAAAAAACATCTGAATGTGCGGTGAGGATGGCAGGGTTCTATTGTAAAATGTTCAAAATCACCAATATTTTGTATTTCTAGTGGCGCAAAACACGAGGGAAATGAACTGAATTTCAAGAATTTTTGTTTTACTGTTAATTAAAATAAATGGGGCACGAAAATGAAATGGGTCTGAAAACAAAGCCTTGAAATGCAAAGGGTAATATGACTTATTTAAAATGTTAAAAATAAGAATATATACACAATTAATAATTTGTTGAAACTGCTGTTTCCCTTTAAATGACTATTTATTTGAGTTTATAAAAGTTGATAAAATTGTGTTCTTCTACGGGATTACGTAACATGCAAATATCACAAATATTACAAAATTACAAAAATAAAAAGTAAAATGCAAAGAGAAAAAAATTTATTCTGAATATAAAAATGATGCCACCTTATAGCAAATGACAGAAGAAATATTTTTTTAAATGAATTTCATATATAAATAGTATAAATATATATATATGTATTTTGTGGTTTTGTTTTAGCAATGCCCCATGTACTTTGTCATGTTTCCCGTTTTTAGATTGTGAGCTCTAGGGTCCATTGTTTTCAATAGAGGTCTCTGAATCTCTGTCGATAGGTAACTAACAGTCCCTGTATCTTCTGAAAGACCATTAAAGCCCCCCGTAAACACTTAGATGATGAATAACGACCAATGAGATTTACAATAATAATAATGCCGGTAATAGTTAATTAAAATGTAAGTTAATGATTTAATAATAAACCGAAATAAATACATTTTCTCTTTTGCTGTCTTAAATAAATGTATAACATCATGGTACTTGTTATTGGGGTATGCATTTATTATGTCACTGCGGGGCCGAAAGGCAACATTTCAACCTACTTCCCTCTTTATCAATCCTAATAGCGGATGTGCTTATAAGTATTTATAACATCAAAAAATCGCATGATACAAATCACATGTTGCATTTAATTATTACAATGAATAACGTATTATAATAAAAGCATCTGCCGTTATTTCTCTAAAAGTCCAATACACAATCTTTATGAATACATAATCTTTATAGATACATAAAAGGTAAATAAAGATCAAAGAGAGGGAACAATCCAATATCTATCTATGGACAATGGACCCTAGAGCTCACAATCTAAAAACGGGAAACATGACAAAGTACATTTGGGGCATTGCTAAAACAAAACCACAAAATACATATATATATATATATATATATTTATACTATTTATATATGAAATTCATTAAAAAAATCTTACTATCCTGGCTAGATGACCGCATTCCTCTAATCTTAATGCATCCGTCTTATCTTGATTTCTAATTACCCAGAATACATAGAGTAAGTACAGCATAGACCAGACTCGCCAATTTGTTTTGAGGAGAACATGAAAACGAACAGGAATATGGTGTCGGGTAAACGCACACAAAGACGAAGAAGCACAAGACGAAGAATCTTTGTTTCTTTGTGCTCGTAAATATCTTCTAGCTAATCCCCCAGGTCCCTTCCCCCCTGTACAAGCCACTGCCTCTAGCCCACTTTACGTCTTCTTGGTATAGCAGGGGTTAACAGGAATCCATAGGATCGCGCCAGGGGTTAAAGGTCCGTAAGAGCGACTGTATTGGTCGCCGGCAAGGGGCTCCTGTGGTATCGACTGATGAAGGGCAGCTGCTCTTCATAGGTTGATGCCAGACGAGCCCCCTAGCGGAGGGCCTTACGGACCTTTAAAATCCTGGCGCCAAAGCCATTAGTCTCCCCAGGCCAAGTTGCTCCGAGGTGTACCTTGCCCATTGCCAAGGGGACTCAAATCCCTGTTCCTTGGAGGCCAAGTTGCTCAGAGGGGTTGACTCGGACTCAGACAACCGATCTCAGCAACTTGGCCTGGGAGGAACGGGGATTTTAGTCGAATGACTGGCTGAATATTAAAGGTGCTGTCCTACTTGCTGAATTTACCACTTTTAATTAACTGCAATTAGAAAAGTTGTTCCAGGTAAGCTAATTTTGGCTGGCATCACTGAACACTTCTTGTTAGTGAGCACATGCAGTATGCTCATCGCCAGCGACCCTCAGCATTGGCAGAAGAAACCAAAAGTGGAACGAAAAAAGTGCTTTTCCTAAAATGTAGTACCTTTTTTTTACTTTTAATTTCAGCTAAGGAATGTTTATTAAAGTACCTACATAGTTGATGGGGTCTATGGAGCACCCCTTTAACTCTTTTTTTCACCTTGATCCTACATGAGTGGAGAATCTCTGTCTCTGTCGGCCAACTCTGTACTAATATTTTTTATTTTCCAACTTTTTCAATCTCTAATATTTCTTACCAAATGGATTACTTTGGGCTGAGAATACACAGAGAAACAGAATTTCATAGCAAGCGATATTTCATTGTCATTGTCCTTTCCTTGTGCTATCACTTTAAATCTCTACAACTACCACATCTCCCAGCCTAAAAAAGTATAAATCTCATTTTATTTTATGGGGGAACGACCATTGATTTTCTCATCTCTCTCTCTTTCTCTCCTCTCTTTCTCCCATCGCTCGTCCCAGAAGTCGCCTCACCTGGATTGAAAGATTTGATTTAATGTAGCTCCAGCACTTTATTTTAAATTGAAATTCTATTGTTCGGAAAATTCCACCATGTTTCAAGACTCTCAGTTAATATGAAATGTCGCCTGCTGCCAGCGCGGAACGCGACTTTCCAGAAACAATTAGGAACATTTTATTCAGACTGGCTGCCATATTCTAAATTCTACAATTCATCAAAAGACTCGCAGTAACCGGCCCCCTTTAGCAGCTATTGTGGCGTTTATGAATGTGAAAGCATTCTCTTGGCATAAAACTTAATTATTCATGAGTACATTAAGATTATGTAAATATGGTGCCCAATGGTAATTAACGGACATTTTTATTGGACGACACAAGTTAATATTTTACATTTATGTTAATACCAAAGTCATTAGTTTAGAAATAATTGTATAAATATATACATATACAAAAAAATATACATACGTAGGTTATGACATTCCACCCAACTGTCCTGGTTTTTGCTTTTGGGCAGCGGGGATCTCTGGCCAGTTGGGGAGATCCAGTAGACTTAACGTCTTAATATAGCAGGTTCTATTCAGCCCAGAAAGCAGGGGTCACGAGAATGTACCTAGGGGGCAAGTATTAAAGGTCCTCTTCCAAGCACGTTCGCACCCCGTTGTTGGTTAATCCCTGTGGTCTTGGTGATTGGGGTCCTCTGAAACCTACGTGAAACTGTATCTAAGCGATGTTCCGATCAGCTCTCTGTTTCCTGTGGATCTGTGATCAAAACCTAAAGCTTTGTTGACCCGACATGCATTGTAAGCCATGGTGATAAATAAAAGGTGTGTCAGATACATAGAATTGTAATATGGGTATATTATTAAGTGTCAAATTGAACCGAGAGAGAGAGGGCGACTTCCTCAAATACCAAATTCGATGTCAGATTGTAACATACTCCCCAACGTTACAGGTGTCTAGATCGGACACCTATATTGGGGGTCGTGGGTACAGGTGGGGAGTAGCCAGGGTTGGAGGTGGGGAGGTCCCGAAACGAGGTCAGCCACCCGCCTTACCAGAACTTCACTGACCACCATTGATTTTACAGTCCCCTGGACCAGTCAGATGGGATTCTCTAATCCCCCCAACTGACCCATGATCCTCACAAACCAAAAAAGTGGGACTATATATCGACCATTTGGCCCACCTGATCTACTGTTTTTTCCTACCTCAAGCCTTACCCGGGACCTGGTCTCGTCTTATATTAAGGATAACTTTATGCTTATCCCATTTATACATAAAACACCCCACTGTATTCACCTCTATCACTTCTGCTGGAAGGCAGTTCCAAAAGACAAAAAAAATCTTACGTTACCTCTAACCCAGAGAAAAGGAATATTAGGGAACAGATTTGAAGAAATCCCTTTAATTTTTTCCCCATTTCTACGTTTGTGTCGATGATAAGTTGTACCAAACATTATTTATTAGAAATCCGGGGAAAAAGTTACTCAGCATAGTTTATTCATGTCATAAAAGTTAAGCTGGCACTTCTTTAAACATTATTTCCATTTAAAAACAGTCCGGAAAAGCAAAAACCTAAGCATGGCTGTTCCTTTAAAAACATTATATTACGGAGATT
>VKOC01000001.1:59868476-59883999 GCA_009364415.1 Spea multiplicata | reverse complement strand
CACAAATACAACACATATTTATATTTGAATAAGGGCCGGACACGGGGTGACGAGCGTCTCCGGACCTCCAGTACCCTCCCCTTTCAAGTCCATTTAAGGGATAGTCCTGCCCCCAGTCAGCCACACCCCCTTCTTGCCTCTTATAATGAGAGGGAGAGCTCCGACGCGGTCCCAGATACGTTCATACGACTCTCCGAGACACGGGTTTCTACATTTCTATTATGATTATTTTTTATTTTTATTATATGTTTTTTATATCTAAAAATATCTAACATCTTAGATATTTAATTAAAATCTACTTATTACATTAATAAATAATTCTGTTTATTAGCGTCCCTATAAAGCGGCTGATCTGCGGAATCAGAGTTAAGTCCTAGAACGCTCCGATAGAAAAGAATAATATTTATATTGGACGCGGGTTACAATGTAACAATAATACACCCAGAAAATAATTCTTAATGAGAAGACGCGGTCGTTAAATCCCCTTGGAAATACCGACCATTGCTTCACTCGCTCAGAATGTTCAGAAACCGACGTGGGCTTTCGTCTGGATTAAAGGTTTCCAAGCAGAGAACGGTCTGGAGCGCATTATCTCATGGAGCGCTGCAGATGAGGCCGGGGTTTAATCTGACCGCGGGGCCGGATCTCTAATGTTTTACATTCAATAACTTGTCATTTATTCTTCGAAACGGCAAAAAACGATACAAGTGATTTATATCCTGATATAGAATGACATTTACAGGTTAGATGTCGTGAAGACTTCGCTAAAAGAAGACAGCGGAACGTACAGAGTGTTTATTAAACCTTCATGTCCGCCAAGACACTACATGCTACGGTTTGGGACGCTAAATAAACCCAATTAATGGTGTTTCAATGGTGATTAAAAAAAAGGCAATTTATATAAATATATACACACACACACTCAAAGATATATATATATTAGAACCCCACCTGATATATGGGAGCTGCCTTCTAGCCTTCCCGTTCTCAGGATCCGCATGATTATTCCTGCATGGAGTTATCTCTCTCTCCTGTTAAGTTGCTGATTGTTGCCGATTGGTTCAGGCAGCCTTTGGAAGAGAGAAGGGAAAGAACTTCAGGACAATAAGTTGGTTCGAGAACGCTGGATCTGCCACCAAAAACCAAATAAAACAACAAAAAACGCCAAACATATGATTTTTGTATCGCGTGTGCGATGCTCTTCTGCAAATAAAAGCGTTTTGGATACTCAGATTTAAAAAAAGACAAAAAAATAGACCCCAGAGGGCAGGTCTCGCTGTGGCCCCACGCATAGCCCTCAGCACACAGTCCCCAAGAAGAACAACTTAGAAAGGTCCATTTAGTGCCCATAAGGGAGCCAGCAAGGATCCCGAAAGGGTGTAAGTTCTGCCTAAAGTCCTCTGCTTCTATGTGGAATTACACACACACACACTGAGCAGTGGCCCAAAATCTTCAGATCAGACTAGCCCAGGGGGGCAATTACTGCCCTCCCCTGACTCCACAGCATTTAAGCTAAAATCTATGTGAAATTGTATATTACAGGCACCATTAAAAATTTAGCAGACAGTTTTCTATGAACGAGGATAAATTTGTCATCGGTGACAAATTCCCCTAAACTGTTCCAATAAAATTGCCTTTATTTGAACAGATCAATGCAGTACTGCCCCCAAGAGGCGACATAAAAAAAACAACAATGTTTGACCTTATCTGAAGAAAAAACTAATTACAGAACATTCATAAAATTCAAGTGGATTCCCTGAAAATTTACAGTATAGCCAAAACATGTATAAAATATAATAGTGATATCTGATGAGACCTCCACACAAGCAGATTATCAAAATTAAACTATATATTTTTCTTTACATTATAAAATATCAATATCAAAAATAATTACTTTATAATTTTACACTGCAAGCATATCTTTAAAATACTCCAAATTATTATTATTATTTGTTTTAATATAAAATTACTGATATTCAGTCAAAGAGATTTACAATATAAATTTACAATTTCATAAATGTACAAAATAATTTAATAAATTATATATATATATATATATATACGATTTTTCATATGCTATGTGTGTTAAATATTTATTTAGAAATACTTGATATTTTAAAGAAAACTACATATAAAAATACAAAAAGTGAAAATCAGGCGATGGCTTATTGAAGCTTAGATGATATTCCAAAGATGTCACATCTCAACGTACTGCCTGGTTCTTGAAAAGTAGTGTTAAACTTAAACTTAGACGGCCCGACGGCTTACAAAAGGTTACAAGTATCTTAGAACGTTGGATTTCTTTTAAACGTCTTAAAAGTCACTTCATTCCGTGTTAACGTTCCGTTGGGGATTTTTTTTCGGTCGGTTATGTAGGAGTTTTATTTAACTTTTATACAACTTCTGCAGAAACAAAAAAAGGTTTGAAATTTCATACGAGGTCCAGGAATTACTGGAGGATAAATAAGGTTCTGTTTTACAAACTCGCATTGGTTTTGTTTTTTTTTTAATCCTCATCAAGGGACAAAAAAAACAAACAAAAAAGTTCTCCGCGGCATATCGTGCAGCTTGCGCTTCGTCCATCACAGCTCAATCAGGGCGGATTTCTCATTCCGTTCTGGGCAAAATGTCAAAAGCCTCTGTTGATGTTGAAACAGAGATTTTCAGCCGTGTCTGCCAGAACATGACATACATAATTTCCTAGGCAAAGGATATAATGTACTTTTACCTCCTTAGCACAGAAGACATAAACACACTCGCTTTTTTTTTGGGACGATTAATACTCGTCTAGCCTGCCAGAGGTTACAAAACCTTCCAAATATATAATCCATTGCCCATCAACAATGCTGCCCATGGGTGGTCCTATTTCTAACTTGCCACCCATGGAAGAAGACGACACAGGTACCGGAGGCGACATGGCGGACTCGAGGTCCAACTCATCACCTAGCGTCCAAGCCACAGGACGTCAACGTTCTTCAGAACCCTCAACATTCTCTTTTCGGAAACAGTCCGGACTCGTCAAGTCCAACCAGCTGTTCATTCAGTCATCAAAAAGATTAAAAAAAAAAAAATTAAAAATGTCGATATATTTAATAATTAACAAAAATCTCAGAATTCACAAGAGGTTTCTTTAGAGGAGAAAACCGCGGATGATATGAGTTTCACCAGGAGGACCATTACTGGTAACGGCAGCTCCCTGGGGGATGTCCTAAGATCAAAATTAAAAGGCGAAAGATATCTGGGTAATTAACAAATTAGGTATTTCTCTAGGGCTCATTACTCTTTGTTTGGGGGATTGGGCACCGCTAGGCCATGCGCAACCATATCAGTGTAGAGCGGCACAGTTAGCACTCACTGCACCTATGGGATGGGACGTAGCGGACATATGGATTATAGTTCCGGCAGAACATGATATTTTCTGATTTTAACTCAGAATTGATACTTTTTAACTCTTTTTCGTCGTCTTTTGATCCTCTCCTGGGCTAGACTGAAAGCCCGGAGGAATGCCGCAAAGCTGAAAGACTCCGCCAGGCTCTTTCTATGTTTATTCAGATGTACGAGGACAAGTCAAGAAAGGCCACCTCGGCATGTAACAAAAGGCTTTACGCTGGTCACCACTCTGACTTATGTCCCGACCGGTTAGTTACAGTTGTCGACAATGATGTAGCCTACCTACGGGTCAAAGGACAGACGGGGCGTCCTTAGAAGATCTTTGAACGTTAATGCAGGAAAAACAAAACTGATTTATTGACGGCACTTTAACCTCAGCGATCGTAGCCATGAAGCCTTAAAGTCTATGCCACATGTTTAGGGGTCGGAAATCTTAGCAGCATCGTATAAGTTACAAACACTTATGCGGTAACTATATACCGTATCATTATACAACAACATATAGAAGGCACATTTATTATTTTCCTAGATAAATGTTTTTTGGTTTTTTTTATTAGCAATTTTAATTTTGACTTAATTCCGCCCCCCTCCGAAAAAACAAAAAACAAAACAAAACCAAAATCAACAAAAAAAACACGTTGACCCAATTGGCCCTTCTAGTCTGCCCATTTTCCAGCTTTAAAGACTCAAATTTAGGAGTCATGCGCCTATCCCATGTATGTTTAAATCCTCTATTAGCCTCTACCACTTCTGCTAGGAGGTTGTTCCACCCATCTACCACCCTTTCAGGAATCTAGTGAAGAGGTGCTCCTGATTGACCAATCCTCATTTAAACAATAATGTAATAAAATAATAATAAAAAAATACCCATCAGTATTTAAAGGAGAGAGATACCATAGAAGTGGCTCCAAAGACCACCCGCCTGCCACACTTGCAGAAACTCACCTGCCTTTTTTCAATTTATTGTAAATTATCTGTAACCGAAAGCGTCGGGGGAGCCCCGTCCAAACTGTCAGCAAGTTTAATTCGCAATTGCAGAAAATCGGAGAAATTACTGGACGTTATTATCTGACTTGTGGTTATGGCTTAAACCTGACGTTCATTACCGAGCTCTGTTCTCCTCCACCTGCATTTGATCAAAACGTTCATTTTAACTGGGAGTCGGATAAAACCCCCCCCAAACGTCCACCCAGTTTATCCTCTTATCAGCTGCGTGATGATGACCAGATCCATGGGACCATTTCCTGCCTAATATTACATTCATATTATTTTCCATTTAAATGTATAGTTGTTAAGACCCCGTTAAATTCACAATTTATATATTATTATTATTATTATATTTATTTATTTTTTATTAATATTAAATCCCTATAGTATATTGTTAGAAATGACCAGGCTTTTCACAAACGTCTAACGTGTCGGACATATGGATGAGCCGTATACATCGATCAATGACCGATGCAATAACATTTATCGTGGCTAAGATTATTATTATTTATTGATATAGCGCCATCATATTCTGCAGCGCTGTTCATGGCCAGTAATTGGTAAACGTAAAACATGCATAATTATATATAAATGGGGACTATTTTATAAAATACACACACACATATATTATATAATATAATTACTATATATATTATAACACAATATAAAATATATATAAAACATATTATAACATAATATATATATATAAATAATAAATATATATATAATATATATATATATGTGCAAAAAAATGTGAAATTATAAATATAAAATGTAAAACATGTTTTCCCCCCCACACACTTTTTAATTACTTATATTGAAGCGTTTTCCAATTTCATAGTTTAATATTGAAAGCCACAAATAATCTCACCTAAAGGTCAAGCAGAATTATATTAAGAAAATTAAAAATAAAATAAACCCAAATAAATCATTATATCCAATAACAGGCTCTACCCATTTATAATATTTCGTTTTTTTTTAAACTTAAAAAAACATACAATCTTAGCAATTATTTCCAAATAATAGAAATGACAGACGTGTTTTGATTAAGAACATATTTGGCATTTAAAACGTACTGCAGGGGAGATCTCTCAAACACATTTTAGTTGTTTTCTGATTTTGAGGCCCGTTGGGTTAAAATGTGGTTTATTATAAAAAATACATTTGTATTTTTAGCAAGCTTTGCCAAATTATTATTATTAGTAATAGTAGTAGTATAAGTCTTATAATAATAACAATACTGCTACTAATAATAGTAGTAGTAGCAGTAATAGTGTTATTAGTAGTAATAGTTTTAGTATTTGTAGTAGTGTTAGTGTTATGATTATTATTATTAGTAGTAGTAGTAGTAATAGTGTTATGATAATTAGTAGTAAAAGTGTTATGATTAGTAGTAGTAGTAATAGTGTCATTATGATTATGATTAGTAGTAGTAGTAATAGTGTTATGATTAGTAGTAGTAGTAATAGTGTTATTATTGATGAGTAGTATTAGTAATAGTGTTAGATTAGTATAGTATAATAGTAATAGTGTTTATTATGAATTAGTATAGAGTTAGTGTTTATATGATTAGTAAGTAGTAGTAAATTAGTTAGTAGTAGTTATAGGTAGTAGTAATAGTGTAGTAGTTAGTAGTAGTGTCAATATTAGTAGTAATAGTGTTATTATGATTAGTATAGTAGTAGTTAGTAGTAATGGGTTGTAGTTAGGTAGTAATAGATGTTAGGAGCTGAATAAGTTTTCAAGGTTAGTAGTTGTCAATATTAGTAGTAATAGTGTTAATTATGATTATTAGTAGTAATAGTGTTATTCTGATTAGTAGTAGTAGTAATTGTGTTAGTAGTAGTTATAGTAGTAATAGTATTAGGAGCTGTAGTAGTGTTAGTAGTAGTAATAGTGTTATTATGATTATTAGTAGTAATAGTGTTATTGTGATTAGTAGTAGTAGTAATGGTGTTAGTAGTAGTTAGGATAGTAATAGTGTTAGGAGCTGTAGTAGTGTTAGTAGTAGTAGTAGTAGTGTTAGTTATTATTAGTAGTAATAGTGTTATTATGATTAGTATTATTAGTGTTATTACTATTAGTAGTATTATTATTAATATTCTCTCATTTCTATAGCACCAACAATCCCCTTGGAGGGCTCTGTGCGCAAACATAGATACTAATGTAACACAAATGTCTTAACATTTTATCAAGCAATTTCCCATGATTTTCAATGAATCTGAAGAATTGCATCGTAATCGTATCGTCAACCCAAGCAGGAACCATGGTACGAGATCTATGACTATGAATGATCCGAAACGTGACAGTTCCCCATCACGATACCCTCTCACGGTGTGGGCTGGTTAATTTATCTTTCAGTGGGCAACGATTTTAATGTTTTTGGCATCCACTAGAAAACATCATAAAGCCCACCATCCCAGCTGCAGAATGTTCAGGAAAACAGATCTTTAAAAGGAACAGTAAAGGTGAAAAAAACAGAGCGACTTATATGAAAAGAACAAGTGTTTAGTTCCAGATGTGTTTTAATTACAGAGTTCTTTCATTTCTCTTAATCACACCTTAAAGTGCAGGCTACGAGGGGCTTTATTAATGAACCGACGTCCGACAGCTACCTGTTCGCCTATCCTACCATCAGATGTACCGTAAAGAATCTATTCTACTGGTAATTGTGTTAATAAAAGAAACAGAACGCGGCAGAGAAAAATAGAACCTGCCGGCAGATCGGCCCCCCATTCAGCCCCCGTTTCTCCTGCTGTAAAGACTCAAACCTTAATCAGTCGCTGGTCTCGTCTTAGATTCAGGAGCCCTTTGCCTATCCCATGTATGTTTCCATTCTCTCGCTGAATTAGCCTCTACTATTTATTCTAAAATTTTTTTTTCATTTGAAAAACTATATTTTACCAAATATTAAATTTCTCCGTTTTTGAAATCTCAGTTTACGCTCTTTGGCAGCGAAAAACGAGTTTCTGTTTCATTTCTTCAGTACAATCCATAATAGAAAGAGTCTCGAAGTACGTGTCGTTTTTTTTTTTCTCTTGTTTTATAAACAGCCAGAAACAAAAAAATAAAAAAAAAAAAATAAAAAAAAAATCGCAGTTTTGTTACAATTAAGCAAATCCCAAAAAAACATTTTTAATGGAAAGAAAAAAATCCTTAGCCACTGCCCAAAAATGCATCTGTCTTATAAAACAGCATTTTTGCGGCGCCAATCGTTAATTTGTTTTAACTTGGGAACTCTTGAAAAACTTTCTTTTTTTTTCTCTTCAGCATTTTTAAAGTCATCAATCTTAAACTTAATAAAACCACATCACAACATGGCTGGCATTAAAACCAAAGCAGTTTTTTTCCTTTTTTATAAATCTCAAACCTTATTAAGTTCTCTCACAGGATTGGAGAAGAGATGGTGGGAGGCTAATGTGTGTTTTTTTTAATTAATTTGAGTTTATTTAATTTAGATTTAGATTGGCTCTGTTTATCCTCAGGAGGGTGATTAGAATTGCACCTTAAAGAAAATAAAATAATAAAAATAAAAAAAACAAAGACTTTTCGTTTCTTCTGCAATTTTTCATATGAACTTACAATTTAAATTGTATTATTAACTCAAAATCTAAGTTATTTTAATGTTTCTTTCAACCAAAATGATGGTCAAATAATTGGTCAATAGCACCCTCCTTCCAGAATGATCAGAGATGAACCTCCAAGGGCTTCTGAGACCCTTATATGATGTGGACCAGCTTGGAGAAGATACAACTCCCATGGTTGACCACCTATAATGGTGGAGATATGGGATGTGTGACTTGATCACAGTGGCACTCAGTGGCATGTTATGGCTTAGGGACATGTAGTCCATCTCCCTCTAGGGCAATTAGGCTCTCTATAGAACAACTGCCCCATGGGATGGCTGAAAGGTCACAGATTGTCTCGACCGGCCCACTAACACTATGAAGGACAGTGCCGTGCCAGCGCAGACTCCATAGGTTATTAAAATGCGGAGCCTTAAAAGATGGAGTTCCAAGATATGAACATCCTTAATGTGCCTCCATCCGGGCAATAGGACAGAGGCACCAAATGGGCAGCCGATGTGGTGGTGCCACCTTGGGTAAGAGCCCCACTGAAGGTAAATATGGCACCCTAATATCTGGGGGTTTTCACAGCCTGGACTTGTCGAAAGACTAATTGTCAGAGATGGAGAAGGCCGGCCCAAACGATTAAATTACATTCCCAACCCTACTGGTATCCCGGCAGCTTTTATCGAGAGGCTGAATTTAATAAACGTGTCGGAGACCCCCCTCGGAGTTCAGATTAGGAGGGTTTTCACCGAACGTTCCCAAAGTGTTCCTCTTCGGGGAACGGGTTAGACAAATCCTCGGGTTTATTGAAAAGACCCTACGTCCCCCATGTGAGAATTCGGAATAAGTAATAAAATCATCACAACGATTCTATAGAATATAAAGATTCTATTGCAGATATATTTCTCCGTGTTCTATATATAAAATTTTAAGATCAATAATATATATATTTTCCTTATTTTGCACGTTTTTAAAGTAACATTTTTGGTTCAATGCACTTGGGAGATGATGAGGAGATAAGGAGTGATACACAGTAGCAGCTGTTTTAATATTCATACTAAGTAAAAGGCCGGGTTAGGAGGATTGAGTCACTACAAACGTATCTCTTATTGATGATGATGATGATGATGATGTCCTCCTCGCGTTGCAGCGCCGGGGTTCAGTTACGGCTCATGTGAGATAATGCTCTCCGATGGCGTTTCACGTTTCCATGAATAATAGATAACCGCCCGCCACATCCTTCAGACGGAGAGCTCCAGATATCTGCCGAAACGCAGGATTCCTGCCAAGGATGCGGGGAGGAATTTTTTTTTATTTTTTTATACATTCTCTACACTAGGTTCCTTGATTAAAAAACTGCAGGGAGAAAATTAGGAGAAAACCCACTTTCTGGGGACAATCTTCAAACAGAAGAGCGAGGTGACATGTATAAAAAATAAAAAAAAATAATAAAACAAATCCTACAGCTGAAGTTACCGAGCAAAACCTTTTGATTTCACCCGTTTCTGGAGCGGCCGGTCCTAGTCTGCACAGCCCGATGGCAAAAGGAGTATTTGGAGGACCAAGGTGGTCTTCATGGGCCAACAACTACTGCATGGAAGAATAGGCAGGTAGACGGCCCCGGGATGTAATGAAGTCTCATTAGACCCCCCTGGAACTCTTGCGTGAGCCAGCACTGAAGCTTTCATGTACCCCGGCAAGGACCGGACGCATCTCCTGCAAGTCAAGGAGCTGAGGGCAGGAAAGCAGCGCACATACACGGGGGGGGGGGGGGATTCGGATAAAGCCCTCAATACGGACACTCAGGGGGGGACACTCAGCTATCACACGCATTAGAGTGCTTACGACGGCTGGAGGGTGAAAGTAAGGCACATATATGGCACAAACATTCTTCGCCAAGATGGAAAAACATTACTTTACTAAGTAAACAAGATGGAACAAGAGTGTAAAGTTAAACAGCATTCCGTCTGTTTACGGGGTCAAAAAATCTTAATTTTTGAATATTTTTTATTCTATTGACAAAGAATTCCGTACGTAGCTAAAAAAAAAATAAAAAACGTACAAAATTCTATTCGGTGGTCAGCAAATAAATAATTTAGGGAGAAAAAAAAAAGTAGAGTTTTTTTGTGTACAAATAAAAATAGTTTCCAACTAAACGATATAACTTCACGTGACCAACAATAACGATACGTTTCTAAAATCTCTATATCCTTCTTTTCTTTCTTAGATTTATTCCCATTTACTTTGTATCCAATTAAATCTTGGGATATGATCAGCGCGATACACCCGATTTC
The DNA here is from genome assembly GCA_009364415.1 of Spea multiplicata. Lineage (NCBI taxonomy): Eukaryota > Metazoa > Chordata > Amphibia > Anura > Pelobatidae > Spea > Spea multiplicata. Next base: position 59,873,756 of record VKOC01000001.1, on the reverse strand, counting down.
AGAAGGTTTTTTTTCCCTTGTCTAATTGATGTTTATGTCCCCAGATCCCAGTAGTGCATTAAAGGGCAGTCAAGGGGTTAAAGTGATATTGTACACCCCCTGCCTATGAACCCATAACGTCGGGAGGCAGAGAGTGCTATCCCATCTGGAGCTGGAGTCCATTAAAGCGTTATACCGCCGTTGACACTATTTGCCGAGACCTCTAAGACTCTGCCATGTTGATAAACGCCAGTAGCAGCTGCTGGAAGACGTCAACGCGTGAAAAAGATCAGATACTCGGGGCCGGCAGAGGTCCTTGTGACAAACCGAGTCCCCACAGAGAGAATCCTTAAAACCCCCCAAGAAAAGAAAAAAAAATAAAAAATCATGACTAATCACCGGCTCGCAATAATAACATGAGAAATGCATGACAGATCCGGGGCGCTCGGGTCACGTCTGCCACGAGAAGAGACGCTCCCCGAACAATAAATAAAATACAGATTACACGTGAAGTTGTTGGGTCGATTTTAGGGATTATTGGACAATCGTTTGGCGGATCAGACAGAATCGGATAAAACGTCTGGAAACATTCAAGGCTCAGCTTAGGAAGGAAAAAAAACCAAAGGTCACAGCGTATTAAACATTACACGGGGGGGCGTCGGAAGAAGAAAAATAAAGTGCTATGTGTAAAAGTATCAATTTTTTATTTTTATAAATATATATATATATAAACATACATATAATAAAAATTATTTTGTGACGGCCGCTATAATAAAAGTCAAGACCGGCGGCTGGGATGTTCTCTAATTTAAATAGGCAGCAAAGTAGGCCCTTCAGCCATTGGTCACTCAAAGTTACCATATATGGGCAGGGATGCAGCTCCCTCCCTGATTGGTCGTTATGTCCGCACCCCTGGATATTTATACGTGGAGGGTCGGGTAACTCCTCTTCCCATGGAGATTTAGAGAGGCGTCACCTGAGAAGCAGCTTCTTCCCTGGCAAGCTGATTGGTCGCCTCTTTCCAAAACTGTATTCTGATTGGTGCTCCCATTTAAGGCACCAAATTCAATTACAGATAATGTATATCTGCCTATAAACGCGCTGTATGCCCCCTTAATAAGCAGTGCATATTTGTTAAGTCTCGTCCGTTAAATTAGGGAATTTTAGGGGACAACGTGCTAAAACGAAGAATAGCTGCCTATTAATCCGGGGATCAGGACTTGCGGTAACGATGGCCAAGGATTATTCGGCGCCCTTGGTCCCCGTTACATATACCACTGGCTGTTATAAAATATATAACTTTTTATAAAGTAATTAAATTATATATTAAATATATATTTTAAATAAATGAAAACTCAGCTAAAAAAAAAATAATAAAAATATTATATATATAATATAAAATATTGGAAATTAACAATTTTTATGTTGTTATTGTGCCTTGTAAATTACTTATAATATTGTTTTTTACCTATTCTGTTTTACCAATTAATTGTAATATTTTGGAAACAATTTCTCGCTCTATTATTGCAATTTTTTTTTTCTTTCTGACTTTTCCCCAGGAATGTTCATATTGAGCTTTTTCAGAATATATTTATTAATCCCCAAAGAGCCCGTAGTCTGAGCATTTAAGAAAACGAAAGCATATTTTGTAATCACCAGGGAGCAAAAAAAAAATAAAAAATGATGAAATAATTCAATATTTTTATTATTTTCTCAGCATTGTAGAAAAGACGACTTAGGCAAAGGGCGGAGGTCAGACTTATTAGAAACAATTTCCACAACTGTTAAACAAAGACAATACATCTATTGTATCCGCATACTGTTGACCCAAATGTTTTGGTTTGGGAACACAAAAAGATTCCTTGTTTTCAGATTTTAAATATGAAACACTATAATTCCAGACACGTTCCCAAAAGAAATAATTTTATGCGTTAATACAATGTTTTTTTTAAAAAAAAACTAAAATAAATCGTACGTTGATACGTAGAAATATTAAAACATAACAAAAAATATTATAAGTATTTGAATTTTGGCGAATGTTCTGAAAGGACGCTGCCTTATTTTTTTTTTTTTTTTAAGATCCTATTTTATTTAAAATAAATTGTACATTTAGAGGTTAGATTTGATAAAATTGTTAAGCAGTTTCTTTTCTTCATATTTTTTTCAATATATCTTTTTTGTTGTTCTGTAAAATAACAAAAATAATAAATAAATAAAAAATAAATGATAATAACAAATGTCTATAGAATGACCCAAATTCTATTTTGGCAATATTTTAATAAAATTATTACAAAATTTCCTCTCTGTCATTGATCCCTGTAGGGAAGATCGGCCAAAGAAAGAGCACAAAATAAGAAATTCAGAAGTCTAAATTTTTAATACAAAAAAAAAAACACATTATGGGGGTACTTGAGATAAGTGGCCACTCACTAGGCTATATGGGGAATCCGGCTACTTTGGGAACATTGAAGTTAGTTTTATATGAATAGAAAACTTCAAGAAACTAAAAAGCAGCAGGTTTGGAGGCGTTGCCATGGAAACCAGTAAAAACGTTGCCCACGGCATCAAAATGCAAGCAGTATTTTAGATGATTAGAGTTATCGCTGTAATGGATTAGTACGCTGGTACTTATTCAACACGATCAGAGTTGGTCTTAGTCCCCGGAGGGTCTGACGGCTGCCTGGGGTGAAAGGACCTGGGGGACACCGGCAGTTACCCCAGAAAATACTCCTAATGTGTTAAAGTTGGTCTGATATCTGAGCAAGAAGCATCAGAAACCTCCAAAAATCTGGAAAAGCTATACATTCTTAATGCATAAAAAAAAAAAAAAAACATGGCGTCTCTGTGTTGGGGCGACAAAGGGGCTTCTGGCCTTGGGCACTTTTTGGCCCTGACCATAATCTCCTGACCTGCTGGCATCCTGGATATCTCAAGAGCTAATTAGTCAACAAGGTGAACGATTCACGATTGTCCCCCCCCAGATAAAGCTTCAGGCATTCGGCCACCTGTGATGCACCTGTGGGGGGATAAACAAAAGAACGGCGACTTCCCTTCCTGCCCATCCCCCATTTCAGACAATCCATCTTCCCATAGGTTTGAATTTTTAAATCTCGATGACATACGATAGCAAAGGGGTAAGAAGATGATGTCATATTAGACGCCTTACATCAGAAATGCTCTATACACAAGATGACCAATCCCTTCTCCATCCCTTCGTATCATAAGTCATTGAAACGTAACAATCTAAGTAAAAAAAAAAAAAAAAAAAAAAAACCTAGAGGCATTTCTTCATCTGATTGGCCATTCCGTGTATCGCTTTTATTATATTTGTTATAAGTTTTATAACTGGGTTTGGTCAGCGCCTGAAGAACCCTCAGAAGCATAAACTCCATAAATCTTATTGAGTTCTTTTTCCTAGAAAGAGTTTATTATTACATTAATATATCTAATAAATATATATCCTGTTCTTTTAATAGAATTATATAATACACCAACATTCTAACACACTATGGAGAATAATGCACAGTAAAAAGAAAAAAATGCCCCTCCCCCATTGTCTAATGTGACGCAGATGACGACTTTAAATTAAAGTGGGCGATAAAGCATCAGGAGTCATTATTTCATATTAAAAGCTCTTCTCTCAGCTTTGTCAATGACCCCAGTTCATGTCACCGGAGGGCTTTTACAATCTGCTCAAAATCTGTTGAATATGATGTCATCACATCCTGAGAAAATATATATTTTTTTTTCTTTTTGTCATTTTTGCAGAACATTTGCGTGGACTAAAAAAGTTCTTTTTCCCTCAAATGCATTACAGAACATTTTCTAATTTACGGAATTTCATTTACATTTATTAAAGTAAAGAAACGGAATATTTTACCCCATATTGTTTTTCCTGTCGGGGTTGAGAGAAGGAACTGGCCGAGTTCATTGACCCCCTTTTTGAAGGCTGAACGTTCTGCGCTTCAAAATTAAATCAGAAAAATCCCTCAAGATTATTCCTTCTCCGAACAAACCTTTCAAGTTCCTCCGATGACTTCTAGACCACGCTGTGCCGAGATGACACATCCTGCCGTACTACCTGCCCGAAAACTTCCCCTGATCAGCAGGGGTCATACTCATCAAAATACTCCGTTACTGTAACTTTATTCCAGGACGGGAGGGTTAACCTACCACGAGACATCTTTTAAACATACCTAGTAAAGGTCTGGTATTTATTTAAACGGAATTACACACAAACTGTCCAATCAGATCTCTTCATGGGAATGAGGTCACTAGGCTGATGTCACAAGTTAATGTTGAAGGCACTTTCTCCTCCCAATGCTCCTCCTTTTTACCCCTTTGTACAAGACCTTCATGCAAAACGGGGGAGTGGGGAATCCTCTGACCTCGTGAGCCTCTGAGGACCTTCTGTCCCTCTCAGTTGATGCCACAAGTTAACTAATAACAGCAAAAGGGGACTTTGAAGAAATTCTACTATTTTCCCCCATTTTCCTCTTTTTTTTTTTTTACCTTTTTATATAAAATTGTTTTACCCCAAGCCTAACAACATTGGCATGGAACCTTTTGTACATGTGGACCTCGGCAATAACGGAATACCTTCACACTACGAGTGGCTACTATTAATTATAAAAAAAGTTAGGATCACAAATTCTGCACTCAAAATGTATAATATTCTACTTCCTATCACTTATTTCAGTGACCTAGACCAACCTCAATCAGTAATGAGAAACCCAGCTATGATTTCCTACAAGGGTTGGGACATTAATGTACAGCTACATTATATATATATATATAGCTGAATATAAATGGTATCATTAACTGCATGGTGGAAGAAATAAAAAAAAAAAGAAAAAGGAAAATGTATAAAAGATATTGTTTTGGGACTCGATCCAAAGCGGATGTTCTTTGCTGTTGGTACACGGTGAACTTCATTCTTTCCACTCTCTGGACTATCCTTTTGCCAAAAAATCTCAAGAGGCCAATGGATCTGTGGTTTGGAGCCCATGGGGACTTTGAGGTTGAAAATAAATGTTTTTAATAAATTATAAAAAAACAAAATAAAAAACCTGCACTGTGAAAAATACTTTTGTGCCAATACCAACGTAGTTACGTCTGACGTGAAGACGGATGAATTCAGGAAAAAACGTATCTCCAAAACTTCTGTCCTATTCATACAATCTCTACGTTAATAATAAAAAAACCCAAAAAACAGCTTCATCAACCTACCAATAAAAATCAATGAAAATATAATTATAACAAATGTTCTGCGATGTAGGATGCTTAGTTATTTTACTTTTT
>VKOC01000001.1:59837667-59868376 GCA_009364415.1 Spea multiplicata | reverse complement strand
ATACAGTAGCACACTTAACACTACAACAAGACAAATATCAACAACAACAAAAACAGAAACAAAAAAAAGAAGAAAAGAGAAGAGAGGAAGAAAGAAAGAAAAAAAAGAAAAGAAGAAAGAAAAAAGCCTGATGAAGTTTCTTTTTTCCTTTATCTCTTTTATTTTATATCTTAAGACAATACAGTAGCACACTTAACACTACAACAAGACAAATATCAACAACAACAAAAACAGAAACAAAAAAAAGAAGAAAAGAGAAGAGAGGAAGAAAGAAAGAAAAAAAAGAAAAGAAGAAAGAAGAAAGAAAAAAGCCTGATGAAGTTTCTTTTTTCCTTTATCTCTTTTATTTTATATCTTAAGACAATACAGTAGCACACTTAACACTACAACAAGACAAATATCAACAACAACAAAAACAGAAACAAAAAAAAGAAGAAAAGAGAAGAGAGGAAGAAAGAAAGAAAAAAAAAGAAAAGAAGAAAGAAGAAAGAAGAAAGAAGAGAAAAAGGCCTGATGAAGTTGCAAGCATATATATATATATATAGATAGGTTGTTATTCCTGTTTTTGTATATTGAGAAATGCGACCGTTGATTCGGCGTAAAGACTTCAAAATCTGTTCCATAGTAAAAAAAAAGGGAAAAAAAAATCATGCCTCTCACATAATTTCTTTGACCCGGACCGCATGAGTTTTTTTTTTTGTTTTTTTGAACAAAGCGACATCATTCCATCGCATTTACAGTTTAAACCTCACCTATTCAGGTTTCCAGCACAAAAAAATCCGACAACCTATTCTAAGGCGTGATTAAAATTCATAGGCTTTGCCACGGAGAGCAGATGCCGAGGCAATCTTAGACTGGTCATATACCGTCTCCGCAAAATTAATTTGACAGTTTTGCATTAAAGCGCTGATCAATATCCACTTTACAGCAGCAGAGGCTAAAGTGAGAAAAAAAAACAAGTGACCGGAGTGTTAGCAGACGAGAAAAAAAAATGAATCTTTGGAATTTTTTATTATTTTTTTTTTTTTTTCGTTCCAAGCTCGCAGCCTACATCAGAAGTCCTGACCTCAATCCATTGATCGGCCTCCGTTAACATGACAAAAGGCCCGGCGGATATAGGAGAGCGCTAGCTAACTGAGGACAATCATCCCCGATTCGGTAAATGTTTGACAGACGGCTGAATTCAAATTTGTCCTGCGAGGTCTCGGTTAGACGCTTCACCTCTTTGTATAAACACCCAATTTTCTGGAGATGATTATACGCCGTACATATACACAACAAGTTTCCCTAACCTCTCACGGCGGCGATGATACAACTGTTCTAGCAGGGGAAAAAAATATATATATTTATTTTCTCAAACACAAACAAAAAAAATAGGGTTTTTTTTTTCGATTTAGGTCTATTTTGGGTCTAGTTCAGCCTAATAAAAAGAAGCAGAGCGACCAAAAATAAAGAAGACCATCCAGGTTGATTCTAGGGCTGAACGCCATCATTTATTAAGTTTGATTGTTAGAGAAAATGTTTGTGTTATATGGTGCTGGAGGATCTGGAGATGTTTTCGGGAGAGGAACACTTTTTAGTCCTCGTAGGCAGAGGATGCATCTGGTGAGCAGAAGTCCTGAGCAGAGAAGGAGTCTTACACGGAATGATAGGTTCATAGGGTTGTTTTTTTTTTTTTTGGCCAATTCTTCTGTTGTATTTCCAAAATGTAATACAAAAAAAAGATATCGTTAAAAAAAAGGCGATCGTAAAATGACTCGCAAGTGAAATCCCCCCCCCCAAAAAAGGGAATTTTGGAAAATGTTGAGAAATGTAATTTAAAGTCGCATTTTGTTACATTGTATTATTTAGAGAGTGCCGGCAGATTCCAAAACTGTTAAACAATAGCGGAAGAATGAAAACGAATATTAACAGTAGAAATTATAACATGCAAAATTTACAATAAAGATTAACACAGGTTAAGACGTGCTGGTACTGAAGAAGAAGAAGAAGAGGGATCTGGGTTTATGAGCTTACAATCTATTAGAAGTAACTAAATGCCAGTTTAGAGATGTGGCATCAGGCATAATAGTTGAGTTGTTGCTACTGCATTCCACACTTCTTCTAGCTTTTATAATAATAATAATAATATAATAATAAATAATATATTAAAATAATAATATAATAATAAATAATAATAAATATATTATATAATTATAATATAATACTGTTTAAAATTGTTATTGGGGCATGCGAGAGATCGGGTGATTGTGCCTTAATTGTTTTGAACATTTTTACATTGAGTTGTACTTAAAAGTAGAGAATATAGCAAAAAAAAGATACCTAACATTTTTTATTTCCATAATCTTACGGTTCAACTCATCGGAAATGTGGAAATAAAATGTTTTTCCCCCTCTCCTTGTTACGTATCAATCCCACGCCGGTCATCCTAATAGTTATCTGTCAATAGACCGCTGACTAGATTAAAACATATGTGTTAACCTTTCATTCGGGATCTGTGCAGCGGGCCGTGTTTAGCCGTTGTGGACACCACCGTAGTCATAATTAATATCAAGTGAGGAGGAAACTTTTGTGACCTTTGAGAATGACCATGTGGATTTCTCTTGGGCGCTGTTAGATAAATTCACCTATTGACCTATTTTTTTTCACCCCACTGGCTACACCCGACTCCAGTTATTCGGAAATGATTTTCTGGTCCAGTGATCTGCATGTGGACACGTGTAAGGAACATGTTAACTAAGTGAGGAGTTCTTGTACTACACGCATCCCCGGGTTATAGGATGGCTGCAAACAATGCACACTAAAAATATATCACATGATGAAATAAAAACATTGTTTTCATGTTTAAATTAGAATGTCTATTTTTTTAATGGACAATGACCAATTTGAATATATATATATTTTTTTTTAATTAATAGTTTTTTGTTTTTTTTTTAAAAATTCTGATTGGCCGCTCGTGTTGCATCTCATTAAATCATTAAAACAATGTTCTAAATGTTTCCTAGAATGTTCATTAGAATCCTAATAATAAATTAAAAATTAATCTGAAACAAAAACATAATATGAAGATATTTTAACCAATATTTAAATAATATTCATTTAACGTAGCTATAGGGAAAATAATAATATATTGTAAGATATATTTATAGATCTATTTTAATGAAGTGCAGATTTAGAACCAATATACTTATTTTTCAATATTTATTTTTGTTTTTAGCTATACAGAGCTCACCAATAAGACAGAATACAGAATTTTTCATTCTTAAACAGATAAAAAAAAAAGTTTGTTTCGGCAGCCTGGGGACTGACTTAGAAATGGAGCTTCCGTGGAGGCTGTCCATTGTGACCCCCATCGCTAGACATGGGCCGGATATGAGGGCAGCCATCTTGCTGCCGCATCACATTCATTATGGCTGCTTCGCGCTTCTCAAAGTGACTTCTCTTAGGCCGAGGAGTCGCGATTTTTAGGTATTATCCCCCCGACCTGCACCCACTGTCCAGCTTTTATGGGCAATGGGGATCGAGGACCTTTTCAATAGATGAGAAGATCTCCTCTGACCTCCTACCGGGTCGGTGAAGATCATGCTTTTGCAATTACAGCTCCCACGTAGATGTCTCATGCAGTATGACATCATACCCTGGGGTATAGGTGTAGGTGACATAATGGTTTTCGGACTGAGATTTTACATTAGGTATATTTTATCAATGATCCATCTCTATATGACCGTGAGAACATGGTGTTGCTGCCATGGCTGGTGTTGATACCCGGGATTATCACGTTCCAAATCGTACCAGTTTGAGGGGGAACTGAACCAGAGCGTTCTCCAACACAACGCTCCTCAGCACAGCAACGAGACTGATTTAAATAAAAATGATGAATGCAGATGACACGTCTCCTCCCGCATACATATTAATGAGGTCATTTAACCTAATTGACATTATCCCAGGTTATTAGCAGGTGGGTATATAAGGTGTCTCAGCGTTTGATGTATGGTCAGGGGCATTCTATTCATTTTATCTGCTCTGGGGCCTGATATTTTGCCGCTATGTGAATTTTTAATATGACCCAACCTTATAAATGCATTTCCGATTAGTGTGGGAGCGAGCACTGAGTATTAACATACTCCCAATATCCATCTGAAAATACCATTTTCCTCTTCTACGCACCACAGGGATATCTCTGAAATCCCAGGGGTATGCTGTACCCCATGCCTCCTAATCTTTTGGGGGGCGGCAGGGGCCGAGGACCGAGAGAGCTGGAAAATCGTTGGCGGTCTGTGCCGTTGTAGCTCCCGTCTGGCCACCCGGTGGCAGAGTGAGGTAGAGCACCGCAAGGTGGCTCATTGGTTGAGGGGATGGGCAGCCATCCCTCTGACCTCACCACTTCCCAACCTCCTGTCATCAAACTCATTAAACATGAAGTGTTAAGAAAACAATACAATAAATGTTACTTATATTAAATGTTAGGTTTGCAAAATCATTTCCTTGCAAGCATAGAAGAGAAAACCCACTTAACATAGGTGCGAATGCTCACTTCTCCATTACACAAGCCGGTATCTGACTGTAGAGGGTCAAATGCTTTGATGTGATGTAATGGAAGCTATACTTTACAGTCACAGAGTGGGAAATAAATGAAACAGCCCCCAGCAGAAGCGGTAGCGGGTAATACAGTGAGGGGATTAAACATGCATGGGATAGACATACGGCTCCTGAATCTAAGACGAGACCAACGACTGATTAAGGTTTGAGTCTTCACATAAGACTAGATGAGATGAGTTGCGTAACTATGGAGGTGCGATGGGTCCCATCCCTCTAGGGGTCACAGGTGACCCCTGCAACCACTTGTTCCTGTCTCCTCATGCCAGTTCATAATTGTTCAGAAAGGGCCCTTCCAACACGGCCCGGTCCAGTTCAGAAGGACCATTTCTAAACTTTTTTGAACTGGCACAGGGAGACGGGAAAGTATTTGAGTCACGTGCAGCCGGAGACAAAGCTGCTGGAGCGGTAAGAGAGGCAAGCGAGGCGTATTTATGTTTGTACAAATGTATGTATGTATGCGAGTATGGATGTCTATGTATAAGTGTGTGAGCATGGATGTGTAATTGTGTGAGCATGATTGTGTAAGTGTGTGTGAACATGGATGTGTGAGATGGAGTATGTGTAAGCATAAGTGGTGTGAGAGGGAATGTGTGTTAGTGGGTATGAGTAAGCATGTGTAATTTGTGTAGCTGTGTTTACATATGTGTGCCAGAGTGTATGTTAGAAATGGGAGAGAGTGCAAGGGACAAAAGAAGGCAGAGACAATTTGTTTGGGGCAATGATGGCACAGGCCAGGTGTTTGGGTCAAAGATGGCACAGATAAGCTGTTTGGGTGCCTGACAGGCTGGGGGCGAAAATGGCAGACAGGCTGTTTGAGGGTTAGGATGGCACTGATAAGCTGCTTGACGCAAAGGCACTCACAAGCTGTTTGGGGCAAAGGTGGCGCTCACAAGCTTTTTAGGGCAAAGGTGGCAGTGTGGGAAATGTTGCTTGGTTTCTAGTTATGCCCCTGTGTACAGGAGCCAACTGTGTCCAAAAAGCATGCCTGGGTCCTCGCTTAAACAGTGAGGAACATGATGCTAACAGCAGCCAATCACAATCTGTACTTAAGTGTGCTTTTAGTAGAGGCAGTCGGGGGGGGAGGTTAAATAACTAAATAACTTTAATAGCTGAAGAATAATTCTATGCAGTAAAATGCATTGGACTCCGTGCAAAATGGACTGTAATATGGATTTTACTTGAAACCAGGTGTCGGCTGGTCCTTTACCATGTTTTTTAGGTGATAATATTGTGATAACCAAGCGTAGACAAAAAAGAGTAACCATCGCCCTGATAAATGATCATTAACTGGATACAAATGTTTGTGTTTGGTTTCCAGGTCTCTGTTCTGAATTCCGGCGGAACGCGAAGTCGTTCAGAAATCCTTTAGGCGCGAAGCGGTGAGTTTTAGATAGAAATGACGAGCGAGCCCTGAATAAACAGTCCCGGGTCTTACAGCTAGAAATGAGATTTTCGGTAAATTGAATGTTTTCCGCCCAGAGTTAAGGCTTCTGCAGCTTCGTGGAATATGTTTCTTTTTTAAAATCTAGCTGACCTTTCCACATTGAGTTTTACATAGAAATAGGAAACCTGAGCTCCAGAATGCTAAACAGCATCAAATCTATACATTACTGAGTCACTTGCTGGAGAATACCGGGGCTCTACTTACACGGGGGGGGGCTATTAAATAAATGGTTTCTACCTGGAGCAGAAAGTTCCAGATGAATGCAAACCGGTCATTTTCTAGAAAAATATCATTATTTGCTATGCACGTTCCAGCGTGAATCCAATAAACATGGACAGTTGTGATCTTATATAAGCATTGAATAAAAGGCATGATTTAAAAAAAAAAAATAAATATATATATATATATATATATATATATATATATATACTTACCAACTGTCCTGATTCCTACAGGGCCGTCGCAATTTGTAATGCTCTGAAACTGTGAGCTGCGTTATGACATCATCTAGCTTGACACATGACAGCGTGGTGGGAAAAGATCGATAAGTCCCTATCTTACTGCTTTTGTGGGTTAAAAAAAAAAAAGTTAAAATCTGTGTTTTAATAAGGATGGGCAAGCTCTTTTTGCTGGAAAAAAAGAACATAAAAGACAATTCACAAGAAGTTATGTAGAAAAAAAACAGGTAGAAATGTCTAATCATAAAGACATTGACTGATTTTATTGACTTTACTCTCAGATTACCCAAGTTCTGGTTTTCCATGAAAAATTCCAATGAATTAAGAGTACTCATAACTATTATGCTCTGTTTGTCCATCAGTGTAGATAAATGGAACGGCCTCCCAGCAGAGGGTAATACAGCGAGGGTATTAAACATGCATGGGATAGACATACGGCTCCGACGAGACCAACGACTGATTAACCCCTTCAGTCCCAGGGGTTCTTGGTACCTTAAAGCCCGGAGCAATTTTGCCATTTTTGGGGTATGTCAGTTCATTCTCCTTTTATTATTCTACTTTCCTACAAATAGTGTATCCGTGTAAACTATATATTGGTTTTTTTTTTCAAGGAGAGATAGAGCTTTCTTTTGATACCATAGTTGGATGATTAGCTGAACATTTTTAGTAAAAACTAGTAAAAATTTGATTATTTTTTAATATTTTCCCTCTGAATCCTCACAAAATTAGGGAAAGTGATGGGAAAATCCCCTCTAAGTTTATCAATTCAGGTGTCCTGATTTCCGAAATACCTAATTTATATAGGTTTTCCCAGCACTTATACTATAAGGTGTACAATATTCGTAGAATTGTTATGCTTATGGCTTAACGGGTTTGGGGGTTGTGAACGGGGGCATCTGTTTAGATGTTGTTTTAGGGGAATGGGATGTAAGGGTTTTTTTGTATTATTATTATTATTATCTTTTTTAAAACATTTTTTATTTTATTTTTTGTATTTATTGTATTTTTTTTTCGGTTAGAGGTCCTCTTAGGGACCTCTTGAACATGTTATTAATGGCAGTGATGTCACAATTACATCACTTAGATCACTTAGCTCACATTATTGTTTTTATTCATTATTTTTATTGTATTATTTTAGTGATTTTCTTTCTTATTTATTTATTTATTTTTGCTGATTCGTTTTTCAGCACGGGAGAAGAGTGAGAACTAACTAACTGAATCGGGATTAAACAAAAGTCTTGGAGTTAGAGAAATATAAGCAACATTTTATCTTCAAATCAGAACTGTCATCCATGTCTGATCCGTGGGAATAAACTCAAAGTTTCTGAGTAAATTATAGAATAAAAAACATTATTTTTCTATAGAAATAATTCATCAGTTTATCGGAATGGCTTCATTCCAAGGCGCGCGGCTACTCCATTGCTGTACGTAGAGTATTAAATATACGATATTTGGCGAATATTCGATTCAATTTATTTTTATTTTACAAAAAAGGAGTAAAAAATAAAATATCAGCGTCTCTTGTTTTCCACAATCCACGTGGAAAAGGATACGGACACTGAACCCTCAGCCGGTATTTGCCACAAGCTCTCTCAAGAGAGAAAATAAAAAAGACAGGGGGAGCAGAGAGAAATCGAGGTGTAAAGAAGTAAAGTGAAGTGAATTGAGCGCCGTTCTAGGGGGTCTCGGGTCTCAATATGCAAACAAACGATTCAGAAGAGGAGAACTGGAGCAAAGGAACTCAGGTACCCAATTGGGCTGAGAACTGGTCCAAAGCTTGCTTACCCAGGGTTTCTAGAACTGTCCCCAATACTCTAGATCGAGGGTGTCCAACCTGCGGCCCTCCAGCTGCTGCAGGACTACATATCCCATACTCCTCTGCCAGCCCCTTAGTTGAAAGAGCATTATGGGAGACGTAGTCCTGCAGCAGCTGGAGGGCCGCAGGACGGACGCCCCTGCTCTAGATGATGTCTAATCAGAGATCTGTAAAGTGGCAGAACCTCTTTCCTCTTCCTGCTAATAATGCCACCGGGCATACACCCCAGCACCCTGCTGCCTTTATCCATTGTCTTGTAACACAGGCTGTCTATCTACTTATATCACAAATAATTACTCCCAAGCCCCTCTCCCCTGTTGTCGCCATGAGTAGACTTATTCATACAAATGTGAAATAACCACAGTAAAGTGTTTCATAGCTACCAACAGTCCAGAATGTCCCAGAACCTCCCAGCAGAAGTGATACTGATTAAGGTTTGAGGTCTTTACAGCAGGAACGGCAGACTAGACGGGGGGCCGAAAAGGGCCGATCTGCTATCAAAGTCTATGTTTCTATGTTTCTATGTTTCAGTTTGTCTCAGCCGTTGCCTCCCCTGGCAAATGCCTCTTTTATTATGACTGTTTTCAGCTTTTGCATGCGCGGTGCCCAAATCAGGCACTATTCAATCAGAAAAAGGGGAGTAGATGCATGCTGAGCGCTTCGTGATGTCAAAACGTCACCTCTACTGGATGAGTGAAGCCACGTATGACATCACTCGGCCTCCTGTGTCCAGGCATGATGGAACCACACAGAATCACAGAGGGCATTTGGTCACATGCTTTAATATTCTCTTGTTTGGCTAGAATTGCATAATACCTTCTAACCCAAAAAAGACGGTAAATAAATCTCTTTAAAGTCTTCCTCTTTAACCTCTACTGTTTTTTTCGAGTCCGTTTCCGAAGCCAGAAACTGGCGAATCGTATCAGGCTTTTACATCGCAAGAGATGCGTTAATATCGCGCTAAGATCTTAAAGAGACGGATCAGTTTATCTCGCCCTCGAGTTTATTTATGTACCGGAGGAACGTCCTGCCTTTTGTGGATTAAGATACATTTATGATTGGGGCTTAGAAAATTGAATTTTGTGGATATATATATATATATTTAATTTTTTTTTTGCAAAAAAATATAAAAAAATTGTATTTTTCTCCCCAAAAATATGAAAACAAATAATAAATTAGCGTCCCCCTTTTCACACGCGGCACGATATCTATATTCAATATTTAAAATGTAGATGTGTGACTAATCCACGCGAAAGCGACAGCGAAAGTGCTCCATTTATTCTTCATCTGGCATTGTTCTTGGCGGCGCATGTGTTTTGTAAATCCCTCCGGTTATATAGACGTTTTTATTAGGGAATACATTGCGGAAAATGAAATTTTCAGATGTGCTTGTGTCTGCGCATTGATTTTTTGTATTTATAATAACCCAAAACTGCCTACGTGGCTCTATATCAAGGGGATAAAATGTCCCTAACACGGTGATCCCTACTCCGCAGTAATGGATAAAACCTGTTTATGAGACGTCATTTATTCTACAATAGACAGTAAATAAAAGACGTTTCAAGCTCCGGTTAAATCAAAGCTTGTTCGGGATTTCTGCAGATTTGCAAATTACCGTTGGGATTTTTTCGTTTTTTTACTATTTTTTTCTCCCCGGCGTTGTATTGACTACACATAAAATGCCGAAATTCCTTTAGTTTCTTTTACTTTCTTTTGTTTTTTACTCGGCTGAGCTAGGAAATGGCGGGTTGAGAGCCCCGGCTGGGAGCGACTAAGCGGCTCTGGCACTTTAAGGCCACCGGCTGCCAAGCAGGAGCCGATCAGCCGCTGGAGAGGTGGTGGGACTGGTGGGACTGGTGGGACTGGTGGGACCGGTGGGTCGGAAGGCCAGTCCTGACCTGGTGGCTCGCTTAAAGGGACGTCTTAATTCTGATCTATTGTTTAATGCGTGAGCAATGAAACTGGATGGGACCTTAATTTAACCCCTTAAGGACAATGGGCGGTCCCTAAACCCATTGAAAACAATGCATTTTGAGCCCGTACATGTACGGGCCTTGTCATTAAGGGGTTAAAGAAGCTCGTGATTCGTTGGTTGTGCCCCCATTTGCGTTAGACATATCCCACCTTACCCAGGAAAGTGTCCCGTGGTGCGGAGAAGTTTGATCTCCCCAACCAGCCTAAATATAGAGGTTGTGTAAACTAGGTAGGGGGGAAAGAGATGATGAGGGAGTTAGAGAGGGAGTGAGTATGAATGCACGCATGTTACAGTGAATGTGCATGTGTTAGCATGAGTGTGTATGTATGAGTTAGAGGGAGTGTGAACACAACTGTCTATGTGTAAGTGTGTGTGTTAGCCAGGGCCGGCCCAAGACATAATGCCACCTGGGGCGAAGTTTAAAATTGCCCCACTCTGCTCCATGGTAGGGCCGGCCCTGGTGTTAGCATAAGTGTTTGCATGCATTAGCATGAGTGTGTATGCATGTGTCTTTTAGCATGAGTGTGTTTGTTAGCATGAGTGTGTATGTGTGTGTATTAGCATGAGTGTGCGTGTAAGTGTGTGTATTAGCATGAGTGTGTGTGTAAGTGTGTGTATTAGCATAAGTATGTAAATGTGGGTTTGAGTGTGTATTAGTGTATGTGTATGTATGTATGTTTGTTGCATGAGCACATATACATGTGTGTGTTTAAAATGTGTGCCAGTGTTTATGTTAGTTACCAAAGGGGGGTGACAAGGGGCCAATACTGGCTACATGGCTTTACCTGCCCCCTGGTCCAAAAGGTGCCAGCCCTCCCCTCCCATTCACCAAGTCACTAAAATAGAATGTCTGCGATTAACTTGTTCAGGGTTTAACGTTTGAAGAAAGCCAGGATAATCTCAAGATCCCAGCCATACTCACTAGAGGAGCGGCTCCGACACCTGCAGCTGTGCCGCTGAACATGCGCAGCGACCTCCTCTGCATCTCTGCATGGTTTACACACAATGGAGCTTTCCATTTATACTTAACCCTTTATCATACAAATCGGTTAGCTTATGCATGTTTCTAATGATGGATACATAAAATGCATATTGTACTGATAGTGTCGAGTAGAAAGAGGGGCAGATCTGATTCTAACGCAATAATCTTCTTTAATACTTCAGTTAAAAGATCCCTTGATTTATTGGTATGTGACGTGTTCAGGTAATATTGTCTCTTTAACCCCTTAATGACAAAGCCTGTACATGTACGGGCTCAAAATGCATTGTTTTCAATGGGTTCAGGGACCGCCCATTGTCCTTAAGGGGTTAAGAAAACCGCAAAAAAAAAAGCCTTGAAACATTGTAGCTACGTCTCGCGTTCCTTCTGGAGTGACAACTTTTTACCAGTAATAAATTTATGTTAAAAAATGCATTATCGGAGTCCCCGTTGAATACTGTATATAAGTGGACTAGGGCACACGGGCAAATAAGAGACAAATTTAATTTAAAAAATATTTAAAATATGCAGATGCATAATCCCATAATAATCAATGTCATTTTTAATACGGTTTGATCATTTCTTTTAGTTAACACTAAATATTTATTGTATTGCAGGACTTTTCTTTACTTTTACAATTATTCATTCATTTCAGCATATCATATATTTTTAAATCATGTTTTATTTCTAATATAAATATATGTATTTATTTCTAATATATATATATATATATATATATATATATATATATATATATACATCATTATGACTGTGCTTGAGGATATAATAAGGATTTTAGGGGATTTTCTCGAACAATTAACATGTTAACATTGTGGCTAATGTACCAGACGCGTATGTATAGGATTACTGGATGTATCCCTGAAATGTAAGGAGGTATCGTTTGCGTTAAATCGTACGTGGCCACGCGTGGTCGATGCCCGGGACACTATTGATATGAAGATCAGTTGCATTCACGTGAAGTCCCACGTGAAATGAAACGGTGGATTTCCATTTTCATTGGAACTTGGAACGTTTAGTAATCCCGAAGCTTTATTTAAGGACTCACCTCTGACCTGTTCTGTCAGGCCTGCTGCTCAGAGTTGACGGCCACGGGGAATCGACTTTGGCCATCAAGGCCACTACTGGGGAAAAAAAACTACAGCTATCAAAGTGTCAGTGCCAGTGAAGGATTATTCGAAAGCTGGGGTCAGGCCAACTTAGCTGGGGGGGACGCTGATTTCTTTGCTCGCTGCATTCTGTGAAATATCATAGAAACAAACGTAGAATTTCCCGGCAGATCGGCCCCCATTCGGCCCCCGTCTAGTCGCCCGTTTCTCCTGCAGTAAAGACTCAGACCTTAATCAGTCGTTGGCCTCATCTTAGGGGTTATATGCCTATCCCTCACTGTATAAGCCTCTGCTGGGAGGCAGTTTCACTTATCCACCACCCTCGCTGGGTGAAACGTTTGTGCCGTTCTCTAATGATAAGGGAAGAAGAAGACATTTGCAGGGCCAGGAAGGGTTTGCAGATCGGAAACGTGGTGTATTGTGAAGATGGTGATAAGTTAACTAAACGGGGGTAGAATCATGAAAGGTTTATGAATTTCAAAACAGGAGGTCGCCAAGGATTTTGCGGACTTCCGTAGACACAGAAGAAGCGATCGGGGCAGAATGTGGCGGGGGGGGGGTGCCGTTAGAAGAAGGCTTCCCAAAAACAGTCATTGTGGGTGATAATGGAAATGAAGCCGGTGAACTCGGGAGGAACAGGTGGAGACCCGCAACGTTCTTTAGTGGAAAAGTATTCAATATATAACCTTACTTAATAAATGGCAATAACGATTAGATGCCAGTCTGTTATAAGGACAGAATTTTTGTTAAATACATGTAATAATCATTTTTCTATTTTTTTCTCCCCCCCCCCGACCTCTTCTCCTCCATTGTCTCCTGATATTATTTATATTATTATTATTATTATTATTATTATATTATTTTATTTATTTTTTTAGTTTTTTTTTCTGATGTGTCCCGAGCGACCAAATACCGCGTAAATAAGGACTCAGAGCCTTGGCTTTTGATGTTTTTGCTGATTAATATAAAGTGATGTTTTGTGATGGGCTCACCAGAGCTCTGTCATACTACTTTTCATTATCTATTAACGCTACAGCGAAGACCTACAGAGAATTTTAGCTACACTACATTTATTTAACACAAATGGTTAGAGTGTGTGTGTGTGTGTGTGTGCAGTAAACCTCTGCCATCTTAGTCTTGTCCTAATTGGCACGTTACATTCGAATAAGTGATTCATCAAAACGCTAGCCACTGGTAAAAAAGAGCGTAGGTGTGCATGTAGGGCTTTGTACCCTCTTCGGCGCAGTAAACGAGCGGCTCTCGTAGGCCGAAAAAGCCGGAGAGCGGACCTTCAGCCGAAGCTCTGGAACCGGCGGCGGCAGCGAGAACAGCTCCGAGTAATTAAGTGGCTGGCGTACTGAAGAAGCCGTTTCAAAGAATTGACTAAATTGGCCATTCATTAGCAGCTCGACATGGAAGGAGAATTACAAATAGACAATAGAGCCTGCAGTAATTCAATCTAACCTTGTACTTACAGAAAACAATGAGATAATGAACAGAAAAATTACCCGGCACATATTGCATTTTGTTAGAGGGTAAGGAGGGGGGGGTATTAAAGATGGGGTGCCGTCGAGGGAAAGGATTGGCACACGAAATGCTAATGGTCTTTCTCCGGCTAAGCAAACGTTTCCATAACACAATCATAGTCTTCACTCTCAGGGCCTCTGGGGAGGTGAGATGAGGCAAGATCGGGAACACACACACAAAAAAAAAATGTAATTTATAACGCGTCTGCGGAATAGAATTTATCATTGGATCTGCCCGCCGACGCTCAATTGATATGTAGTTGATTTCAAACAACAGCCCCCGGGCGCCCACTGGGACCATTTTTTAGATTTTACGCTTGGATATATCTGTTTAACTCGCCATTTACCAAAACAATGGCCGATGACAGCATGAACAAGCGGCATGCGAAGGAAAAAAAAAATAAATTGCCGGAGAGAAGCACTGAATACGGGAAAACCCAAGGAGATCGTCCATCAAACGGCGTTTTTATTTCTCCGATAAAATATTGGTTAAATACCTGGATGTTTTCATTTGTATTCTTAATACTTTGGCTGCTGGGCGATGCACTTTCGCACTGTAAGGGTTAATGTGCGGATTGTTCTCTTTTTCACCCACAATAGACGCTAACAATAGATTATCCTTGAGTGACAAGCTCTTGGAAGGCACGCACAATGGTCTTTGATGATGTCTTGACGTCCACCGGATCATTTTTCAACTCGCTCTTTCCGATTAAATTTTTTGTAGTCTTTTGTAATTTTTTTTTACAATTTTTTTCTTTTTTCTTTAAAAAAAAATAAGCTTAAAATTATTAGGCTTAGTCCTTTAAAGGCCATTTTTGCTGACTTTCATTTATTTTTTTAATGTATTTTCCTAGTCCAAATATTTAAAATCCTAATACCAAGGGAACGGCCATCTTACCATTGAGGTCTACAACTTAAATCTTCCTATTAGAAAGAGTGAATTGCTTTACGCTGGACTTCCTTTGAGTGGAAAACATCCCCTGCAGCTAAAAATAAGATTCTGGGTGTTTTTCTATGTAGCTTTTGGTCTTCCAGAAGAATCCAAATGTTTCTTGAGTCAAAAGAATGTAAAAAGTCTTCAGGCAGATGGACTTTAGTCTTCCTACTGTTCATCTTTTCAAAGAGCTTACGTTATCGTCTTCTGATAAGTCAGTTGGGTCTATTCTCTAAGGTCCAAGTTGTGTTGTGTTGACATTTAATTTCAAATAAGGGTTCCTACTCAACAAAGTGAACTCAACTGCGTACCAGGCAGTGCGTTGACCCACAACCTTAATTAACTCATTAGGGCTGCCAAACAAGATCAACTTGACTTCCAATTTGACCGGCGCAGTCACATGATGGCTTGATTGACAGACTAGACCACCGACTAACAAAGCCAACTCACGGGATTACTACTTGATCCTTTCAATGTCCGTCTTGTCTGCGCCCGACTGTTAACTATTTGTGTACAGAATGTTGAAGTTGGCTTAGTCGCGAGGTTTGGAATAAAATCTGTCGCGTGACGCCATATGCATTGAACGTTTTTTTTGTTTAACTCTTAAAATCATCGGATAAAGGAGCAATGTCCGCTCGATCAAACTCCTACTGAAATAAAATAGCAAAGTAAGCAGGTTCTTCGGCTTCAAAAATAAATAGTGGGATATCCGCATGTGACATTTTCTACACTTGAACTGTAAAAAAAAAACTGCTTACCCAACAATGTTTAATGAAATATTGTTTTGAAGTCATGGCGCAGATCACTAGAAATTACTAAGCGGTTTTTTCTACTTGTTCCCATTACATTGTATTCTCTGCTACTTATACTATGGGCAAAAATAACACAAAGCGGTGTGAATGTAAATTGGTCTCCGGCCGTCAAGTAGCCAATCCCTTCTGGTTTTGTTCAATCTTTATAATTCCGGCATTGCCTTATGTCATTTTCTATTAGCGGTTCGTTTTAGGGCTACATTGTTACTTTTATTACTCCGTCCTATACACAGCTGGATTTATCTCGCTCTGGCTCGTTGCATTTGAAGGACATTGGATATCGAAGGTTACGATAACTGGCTTATCGTTTTATTATATTTCAATGGCTTGTAAAATAATTTGCAAATGAATGGATTTCTGGTGTTATAGGTCAACTGATACTTTATATTTTTTAGTGAACTTTGACCAGGCCTCAGGAAGGAGTGACCTGGACCTAATGACTCGAGTAGCTGCTCCAAACCAGGACACTCCATGTCCAGTCCATGGGCAGAGTTGGGTGACCAGGAGACCGTGGGGGAGGATAGAAAGCAGATGTCTGGGTGCGGGGCAGGACTATGGACAGCGGGTAAGGTGTGCCAGCCAAAGACGTCTGGAATGCAAGTCTCAGTACATTTTGTAGATGGAGCTTGGCAATCAGGAGTCCACATAAAGGGCTAGAAAACAAGACTCCGACAATGGAGGCTGTGGGCAACCGGGACTGTACTGGACACGGACAACTGATACCCGACATCTGCACCAGGGACCAATACAGGATATGTGGCCTCAGGAGGAGATCCAGTTGACTTCTGAACCTCCCAGGGATCACAAGGGCAGCCCCGGGGATCACAACCTCCTAAACCATGACAGCCTTACTTACTAAACAGGGTTTATATGAAAGTCGAACAATTCAACATTCGAAGTTCATTCTGCGTCACTAAGACCCCACCATAGTGAGAATCTAGTGTGAGAAGAACCCCACAGACCGTGGATAGATATGTGAGATGGCTTTATGACCCCAGGCCAGCTGGCCGTTGTAGTGTTTTACCGTTGGCCGTCACAATGGATGCTAAATCGGGTAATATACCCTTTTGTCAATGACAAAAATTCTAAATTAATCAACAATTTATAAATTTGAGCCAAAATGTTATCTCTACTATTTTATTCTCGCCCCAAGGGCGAATCAAGATGGAATCTGTCAATCCCCGCACTGCACAAGATTTAACGAAAAACTAACCTTTATTCCCCAAACTGCGACGCCATCGCGTATAGTTCTTTTTTTCACTCAACTTACATAAAGCAGGACATTTGCATTAATGTGGCAGAAAGTACAAAATTCAATTATTCCTGCAGATGTTTTTATCGCCGACATATTTCCATGACATTAATGCTGAAAATCCAGAATTAGGCAGATGTGGCAATTTAGCGAAAAGGCATATAAAGATAAAGTTTCATTGTATCCGAAATGAAGTCGTCGTGGCAAGATCAAGTTCACGTTTATATAAAGTTCTGTCTGTGAAGATTGGCAGTGACTTGGCGCGGCGTAAGTCACATCGTTGTGTCTTTATTGGCGTTCTGATACTTGCTGGAAGCTACGTTTCTCCAGAGGTGACCTTCGCTAGACTCTGATATTCTATCTAAACGCTGATTGCCTGGCTTGCAGAAAAGGGGAAATTAAAGCCCACCTTAATCCATAAATAATGAGACTGGGAATCTTTTAAAGCTAAAACTCATCGACAGAACTTTGGTATGTAAACCATCATCGTTAAAATGTGTATTTTTTTTCCACTTAAAGTGGTCTTTGTTAAATGTTCTTCACATTGTCAGCCATGTTGGAACGTTGGCCATTCGAATGTTCTTATTCTGATACATTGTTTCCTTTGTGGACCATTCCATATGATCAGGAACCCTTCACGGACTCACGAAATGCATGGCTAAATAGCCGAATGATACAATGTTTGCCAAGAAACATAGAATTTGGCGGCACATCGGCCCCATTCGGCCCCCGTCTAGTCGCCTGTTTCTCCTGCTGTAAAGACTCAAACCTTAATCAGTCGTTGGTCTCGTCTTAGATTCAGGAGCCGTATGTCTGTCCCATGCATGTTTAATCCCCTCACTGTATTACCCTCTACCGCTTCTGCTGGGAGGCTGTTCCACTTATCTATTAAAATTATGGATTCAATAAAGGTCCAATTCAATAGTATCTCCTAATAGATTCCTCCATTGTCTTATACGATTCCGAAGATTATGTTATATACCAGAATCTAATATCTGCCCCCACCTATGGACTATCTCTGGTATCTTTCATACTGTCTGCAGCCCATTTACTAAATTTTTACACTTTTCCACCATTTCTATTTCATTAAAATCAGAATATTGGCATTTATTAATCAGCATGTTTAGCGATATATGAACTTTTTCAAACTCTTATTTTTTATGTGCATTTTCTGAATTTGAGTGTTTTACTTGGCCATAATTACTGGATTCTACCTGTCAAACAGATTCACAAGTATATATATATATATATATACATATATATATATATATATATATATATATATATATATATATATATATATATAAAGGCTGAGGCATTACCCATTATTCACTAATAAACCACCATGTAACGAAATGTACTCCAATTACTGAGTGCAATTCAATCAAATATTTTTATTATCATAATTAATGTCCACTAATCCTAAAAAAAAACCCCTGAAATCTATAATTTTTCCTATTATGTTTTTATTTATATTTTTTTTTTTATTTTATTTGTACTTAAATATATACATTTTTTTAGATACCAAAGATATTGTTTGTTTGGAGTTTTACCATTAAAACACTTTTTTTTAAAAAAAAAAATTATTATTCCAAATTATTTCCTCCGCCATATGTAATTTCAAAGGCTTTGAAAAAAAAATTGAATATATAAAAAAATTCCATTCTGAAATTACTTTTATTTATCTCATATTTCCCTTTACATTGTGTTACGCAACATGAGCTACTTTACCCGTTAAGAAAGTTTTAATAAACGCTCTTTTATTTTTTTTTAGTGTCTTAGTCCTTATTTTTTCCGCGGAATACCTAATTTCCCTGAAACGCAGGATATAAAATGGGTGCCTCGAACGCATTAAGAGGAAACTGGATTGCTTTCGATTACGCGCGGTATAGAAAGCTTCAGTTCCGCCACCAATTTGCTAGGGGAAAAATGTCAGCGCCGATGCTATCCGTTAACCGGCCCCCTATCTTGTTAAAGTGATCTAAATGTTAATGTGTCAAGTGTTTTCAATTTCTGTTAACTGGCAGGATTCATTTATAATGGGCTAGATTGAATCTGACGGCAACAATACGTGTATCTGGTCTTCGGCGTTGTCAGGCATCTCAAATGTTTTAACTAACTTGACCTCTTCGAGGGTACATGTCGGGACCCCAATCAATTAAATAACATCAGCCAAGTCCAATAATACAGCCCTCCGTAATTCACCGGAATAATTTTCCCATCATTGTGGAAAATGACGAATTCACATTTAAAGGCAACGCGCAGCCATCAAATGCACTTACGTTTACAGCTGAGGGGTCCCTTTAAATTTCCATTGTGCCCCCCATATGCATTTGGCCCTTTGCCTGCCAACCAGCTATATACATGCCCCTCAGCTCCAGCGCAGGGCTCAGCGAGGGCTCTGGGGGTCCAATGAGACCCCCATGTGCACGCACAGAAAGCGCTTTCTTGTCACTGATTGGCTGCTTCAAACAGCCAATCAATGGCAAGAATCACTGGACCACAGAAGAGTAGAGGAGCTGCGGCACTGCAGCTTCTACCTCAGGTCGGAGCTTTTATTTATTTACTGAGCTCTGGGAAAATCAAGCAGCGCATGTACGGAACTCACGACATACAATTTTATAACTGAAACTAGATTGTAAGCTCTTTGGGCAGGGCCCTCCTCACCTGTTGTTTCTGTAAGTATTATTGTTACATTATATACAACTTGTCGTGTCCTGTTTACCCATTGTACTGCGCTATGGAATAGGAGGGCGCTATATAAAACAATCAATAATAAAACCAGCATTAGAAACATTATCACTAGTACTTTTTAGATGGCTAATCTTAATAATCGTGAATAATCTTAATCAGCCCCAGACTGGCCACCCGGGACACCCTGCAAATGGCGGTGGACTCCTGGGTGATGGTGTCTCCTACTAACCCGATTTGTTGCTCCAACGGCCAATCAGATCCTCTGGTGTGCCACCACCAGTTGGACTGGAACCTTGACCCACTGCAGGAGTATTAAAACGGAATGCGCGATCATGTCTATCTCGTTGACCACATGTACGTCATTTGATGGCGGCTGGCCTTAAAGTGCTAGTGCCACCTAGTCCTCCCCATACCCGGGAACTTCTCGGCTCCGTCAAGACCCCGCTCCCGTGACCCGGAGAACCGGAGGAGCAGCGCTCTCCCGGCTCAAACCAGGAGAGTTCCCAGTCCCAACCTGATCTAAATAGTTACATTTTTTTTCAGTAAAATGATCAGAAAGAGACCCCTGGAGACGTATAGGCAGAAGGGGTCACATGACCCAGCCATGCACTCAGGAAGGAACTGGGGGAGGATTTGGGGTCAAACATCGGTCAGCTACTCAGTATCACCTGGGTGGGATTTATTTCGGGGGGGAAAATATACGGTATAAATTTATGTGAAAATAACCATATTTATAATTTCACCTGATATACAGAGGAGAGAAGATTCCCGCCCTCCCTCCCCGAGTCGAGGAGTTCAGCGGAGGAATCCTGCATTGGATTGCGTTGGGATCTGGCGGAGTGATCCAGAGGTTTTTAGACCTTGATCTAGTTTGTGGTATGGGCATACATTCATGTTGTGTTAGATGTTAGATGTTAGAGTGATGCCCATACAGCTTTTTCTACATTCAAGGTGTTTATTGCCCCGGTGGTATCTGGCGGGGCTGGTGTCGTCAATAGGACCATTAAGTTATGGTCGGTTCAGTTTTAAATTCAGAATTTTAGGACGTGTACATTTCTTTAATACCGTTAAATTTGGAGTAATAAACAATGTCGCGGCATTTAGTAAATAAATGCCGTGGCCAATTCTAAATCCAATGTGGCTCCGTGTCATTTTTTCGGTGTTTGAACAGCTAATACACAGCGCCGTAACGATCACGTGAAGTGCATGGGTCGTGATTTCTAGGAGAGGGCTTTAGTGTCCCTTCAAGGACGTCGTCGACATCCAAAAAGTGTCATTTACCAGGATATCTGTTTTCGAACGCCGGCGGTGACAAAACTAATTAAAAGTGACGGCGGGGAAGCCCACAATCCTGTTCTAGATTTGTAAATACCTCTTGTTTTTATGGATAGCCGCGGGTCGGCATTGTGTAATTCACGATTAGCGCGTGAAACATGGCTTGTTTGTGGGTTTTTTTTTCTGCTGCTTTTTTTTTTTGGATTTCAGGAGCTGCTTTGGTTAAAAGACCCTTCAGGGCTCCTGGCGAGCGGCGGTATGGCCCGCGTTTTATGCCCCCGCAGTCCCGGCTCTCCGCGTTTTCGGTCGTATATACGTTGAAAATAATACCCTGGGCTACGGGGAATCGGTTTGTGTTTTTATTCCCCGGCAGAAGCATTAGACGAAGCCGCGGCTCTTAATGGGACGCATCAGGAACGCGACTGAACGGGGCCTTCAATCACGGGCGCTGCAGGATTTAAAAATGAATAAACTTCACATAGCGTTTCTCTTATTTATCCTTTATGCAAATTGGCCCTGGGAGGGAGCCTGGCGTTCACCGCATGGCACATTACAGAGCGGCGCTGCCAGTCAGGGGCTTCGGAGGTTCGTCGGCATGCGAAGCTGCAGCGGAAGAGCACAATAGGCCGCGCAATTAAACACATGTGACGGTGGCTGCTGTCGCATTCCGTGCTAATAAATACTTTCACACGGCTTTCGCGATGGGACCGCTTCCCTTAGTCCAGGGTCTGCTAGGTAGGTAGGAATAACACGTTGTCAAGGAGATCATCTTAAGAGAAAATTATTAAAAATATATATGTAGAGAGAGAAACGTAGATTTTGCCGGCAGATCGGCCCCATTCGGCCCCCGCCTAGTCTGTTTCTCCTGCTGTAAAACCTTAATCAGTCGTTGGTCTCGTCTTAGATTCAGGAGCCGTACGTCTATCCCGTGCATGTTTAAATTCCCTCGCTGTGTTACCCTCTACCACTTCTGCTGGGAGGCTGTTACATTTATCTACCACCCTCTCCTCGCCGGCCGATATCCTGTGCCAGGGCAAGTCTGGTTTTGACATAACCTCACCCGGCCCTAAATGGAAGTAATCACGGACCCAAGGCCCTGCTTTCTGTATATGTGAGCATGTATGATATATATTTGTGTGTAAATGTACAGTATATATGTGTGTTCGTGTGTGCATGTCTGTATGTGTAGGGTGTACAGAATAGAAGCTCTTGGAAAGAGAATGGAAAAAAATAAAAGGTAGGCAAGATAGAAGAAAAAAGGGAGAGAATATAGGGGGGGAAAGGGAAGAAAAAGATGTCAGCAATTGAGGTGGCAAAAAGAAAGAACAGAACAGAAAGAAAAATGACCACAAGAAACAGAAAAAAGGGAAAAAACGGGCTGCTTAAGCCAGGAAATAAAGAGAAGGGGCCCTTCCTGCTCAAGGGTCCAAAACACCTAAATCCTGCCTTGGTACTGTCCACTACATGGGCTTCATATAGCCCATAGCTAGCCCCACCGCCATGAAGACGCTCCCAGTAGAGGGAGAGCTCCGGGTAGCCCACCCCACGTGAGACGGTCAACTCTTCAGCCTTCTCCGGGTCTCCGCGGGGGAAAACCTGGGTCACGGGAGCGGCATTGCGGGACGCCCCACTCCCCACTTACTTCCCCTCCCAAAATGGCGCGTGTCCCATGACGTCAGCGGGATCGCCTATCCGCACCCTGCAAGTAGCTGGCGCCTGAGAGTTCCCAGGTATACTGACCACCCTACAGCACTCACCTGCTGAGCACCTCTCTCCTAGCATTTAACCCCTTAATGACAAAGCCCGTACATGTACGGGCTCAAAATGCATTGTTTTCAATGGGTTTAGGGACCGCCCGTTGTCCTTAAGGGGTTAAAATATGTGTTGAGTTTTATGCAATATTATATCAATTTCAGGAAATAGTACATACCTGATTATAAGATAACATAAAAAAAGGAAAAAAAGAAGTAAACAGTAATTCAGCGGGCAGGATAATATTCCATACAGTTGAGCAATGAGATTAACAATGGTTTTCATGTTAAATCAAGGAAGTTCGGGTGTTCCTTATTTTCCGCGCACTACAGAAAACTGCCCCAAAAATGGCAGAACCATGGTAAGAAGTGTATGGAGCCTGGGGTGGGGTGGACTCGGTCAAACCCTGCTGTCCCACCTAGAGACCCCGATGCCTGGTAATCGGCTTTGATTCCAGGAAAGTTTGTCTTCTACAAGTTCTCACAAGTTGAAAAGAAATTTAAATGTTAAGCTTAAAAAATATATTTTAAGACATAGATCCTATTTATATAGTACCAGAGTTATTCATACAGATACAATTGTAATATTAATGGTTACATATGAGGAGCAATATCATTAAATATTATTAATAATTATTAAATACAATATATAAACCTATACATTATGTCAACAAATTCCATGCTCTTCCGTGTAAAGGAAGCCTTTTAAGTAGTTTGTAATATTATTCTATGCATATGGCCAGGTTTGCATCATCCTTTGGTTATTATTTTTGTGTTTATTATATTATATTAATATTATTAATTATATATAATAATAATATTAATTATTAATAATAATAATTAATAATATTAATTTATTATATTATTAACAATATTAATATAATATTGTGTTTATTATATTAATTAGAACATTACTATATGATATTTGAACATATTTCATTTTTTTTGATATTTTTATGAGTGCATCTATTAGTCTAGAGAGATGTTGCCGTTCACAATTAGTTGTGCGGTCTGTAAAATGCGTGTCTTATATAGCATGTTTGATTTGTTGATGGCGTTCTATAAGCAAAGCTAATCGTTTTATTACGCCCTATCAATTAAAGATCGCGGTAAAATAAAAAATCTAAAATTTTTGTGTTTTTTTTAATTTATTGAGCTTTATCATATTTTTTCATATCAGGTTGGCTTTATTTAAATTACAGTATAGTCATTTTTTGGGGGGGTCGAACAAGTAAGTTTTTTTTTCTTTGCCGGCAAGTAAAGGGTTGTGCATCTCTGAGCAGAGACTCGTTGACATGAAGCGTCCTATGGATAATGTGAATTGTAACAGTGCAGTGAATATGTAAATACATTACGAT
This sequence comes from Spea multiplicata, assembly GCA_009364415.1. Taxonomy (NCBI): domain Eukaryota; kingdom Metazoa; phylum Chordata; class Amphibia; order Anura; family Pelobatidae; genus Spea; species Spea multiplicata. The sequence continues at coordinate 59,844,376 of VKOC01000001.1, read as the reverse complement.
GATGTCATTATACATTAGATATCAAACAGCAGAGGTTTAGCATTATTTGTTTTTTCTCTGAAGCATAGAATCAATTGTCAGAAAAAAATAAAAAAAATAATAAAATTGGTGAATAATAGCGTCCCTCATTATCGTCCTTCCATTAGCGCGCGTTTGTTTTAAATAGTCTAAATGGAAATGTCTTGTTTAAAGCAACGTACCTCCCTTTCCTGGGGGCAGGAGTAGAGTGGGTTTATGAAAACAGTAGGGGGCAACGTCATGCATGGGAGAGCACCTTTAGCTGGGGGGCAAAAACCGGCTCCCTTTGTGAGTCGAGGAGCCTTTTTCTTTGTGCAACAATTTCAAGAAAAAAACCCTGAGTTTTAAAAATATGGTCAAAAAAAAAAAGAAATTAAGGCGACGGCGCATGATGAATATATTTTCTTATATTAATCTCCATGACTCGGAAAATATAGCCGTAAGGGGACAGCAACAATGTTTATACAGCGGCCAGAAAAAAATGGGAAGGTGGGCTATCAGCTGTCAATTTTTATTATAACCTTCTGAGTTGTCACCTTTATCAAAGACTCGTTAGCTGAAAGGCAAGCGAAGGGAGCATTGCGTGTATCATGTAATCATAATTAACCTAATTTGAACATTTGTTACCCAGGACAGTATAGATGATCTGCTGGATTATTTATTATCAATAATTTAAAAAAAATATAGGTTTTTCACATTGGACTGCCCAGAAACAAATATATTTTTTTTTAAATTACATTTTTTAACACAAAATGAGCATGCTGGGCATAAGGGTGGCTCAGCCACTTGACTGCAGAGGAATGGAAATTGTAATTAAAAATATATATATATATTAGGTGGATGCGTAGTGTTTTTTTAAAGGATGTGAAGGCGTTAAACTTTAGCAAAGTGAGAATTTGTGTCCGAAGGGTTTTGACCCATTAAAGAAACAGGTGGAAGACACACCCACTGACATCATAACGCTTGTGATTACGTTATTAGGTTCCTGAAATGTGGTGAGGATTGAGGGGGTTAAACACAAGAACCAGATGGGTCCAACTCAAGCTTCCCTTAACTCTTGATGAGTTGAGTAGAACAGAAGATACCTCCTGCCGTAATGTCCATAAAGTCACCCCTAGAACCCCATCGCTGGAAGCTCATCCACCTCCCACGGCTACATTAATTATAATAGAAAGAGAACGGAGAGGAGTAGAATGCCCAATGACAATGAGATGTTACAATGAGACAATAAGGACATCAGGTGTATCGTTGCCATAAGCATGCAATAAATGGCACGTTGGGTTTACTCAGTTAACCCAAGTTTAAGGTTCCAAGGATAAAGTCTAACGGATACATACATCTCGGGTGAAATCCTAGTATGAGAAGAAATGTTAAGAGTTAAAGAGAGAAGCGGAGAGGGCATTTATTTATGAGAGTATTCGGAGATACAAGCAGAGATATGGGGGACACAACGTAGTTGGGGGCTTTGTAGGTCGGCATCAGGACTTCAGCTTTTATTCTGGAGGGTCTGGGGACCCCATGGAAGGGAGTAGTACAACGGGGCAGCAGACGAAGAGCGATGGGAAAATTAGACTGGCAAAGGTGTTCAGAATAGGATAGACCTACGGCTCCTGGATCTAAGAAGAGACCAACGACTGATTAAGGTTTGAGTCTTTACGGCAGGAGAAACGGGCGACTAGACGGGGGCCGAACAAGTCTTTTTTTTAGTATTTTAGTAGTGTTCCGAGTGTGTGAGAAAGGGACACATTTGAGAGATATTTTGCAGGTGAAGGCGGCAGGATAATGAGGGGTGAGGAAGAGAGTCGAGTAAAACACGAAGACAGTGAACTTGGGCTGTTGAGTGGATTGTGGAATTCTCAAGTGTGATTTACTAAATCAGGGACTGCGGATAGAGGAAACCTGGTGACAACAACCAGAAGCTCAGAAGTCTTGAAGATCCACAGATCGTGAGATGCTGTACAGATTTCAGAGACAGTTAGTAAGGCAAGTAAGAAGTAAGGGCGAGAGCTCTGGACAGGAAAGGTTGATTTAGCAAATTCACCTCTGGCACCGACATATTACAAACAACACAGAGAATTCATTCGTCTTCAAACAATGTTACTTCTCAGGAGCTAAAGATTCCACAAAGAGGATCCTGAATGTGAGATTAAACAAGCTGAATTACTCTGGGAGAGCGTCGGTGCGTTTAAGATAACCTATCTAAAAATGTGTTTTATGTTCTTGTTCTTTTTTGTGGTTCCGCGTATGGACCGCGAAGGTTTCTTTGACGGAGAGGTTTTATACGTCGATTTCCATGTCTGGGTTTAGAATTAAAGAATAGACACAGAAATGAGACAATGAACAGGTAGATCTGGTCCTATATGAGTGTAGCCGGCACTAACGCGTAATATTATTAATGGATGTAATGGGAGACATGGATGTGGGAAGGAAGAGGCAGCACTCTGTTCTGGCCTTGGCCGACTAGCAGGTCCAGGGAGGGGGCAGCAGCCCCTCTGTTACATAACAGGGAGTCAAACAGGGGGGTATTAACACTATGGAGGACAGCCATGGTTTATGAATGCTAACTAAAGGCACTTTTTCACCTAACACCTTGATAACTAAATGCAGCTTTAGAGACATTATTTATAGTATAATCGACAAACTCCTTTTTTTAGAAACAATTATTTTACCTTTTAAAATGTTCCCTTTCATAATTTTGGTTGGGAACCCTTCCTTGCCTTGTGATACCAAAACACTCACTGATTGGTTGTTGCCATAGAAGCTTAAACAATCTAAAATGTTTCTTAAAGGAATGGATAAGATAGTAGTTCTGGTATTTTCTTACTATATCAGAGAGCATTGAATATGATGGTGCTATATAAAACAATAAATTAATAATGATAATATTAATAATAATTATTAATATTAATATATTCTGTCTGCTGAAATGTCGGGGAATCCTCGGTTAAAATGATGGTGTTCTATTCTCTTAAGGTCGCGTAACATGTTAGAAGAGACCAAGTGTCCAGAGTCAAGAACGGAAAAAGGTTTGACGAAAAATGGATGTATTCATCCCGAAAAATCTTATGGATAATTGGGAACAGCGGGACTCCCACAAGCCACACCATCAGATAGCAAATACATTTCGGCGACATGAAATCATTCAAGGGAGAAACGTCTGATCAAAGGTTTAATAAATGTATCATCTGTCAACTCCGGAAACCTCTCGAAATAATGAGCGGTGCTTACAAAACAAATGAGATCCGACGGTGAATGTATAAATATATTTATTAAATTTGAAAAAGGGGTAATAAAAATGAGAAAATAAAAGCGAAAAACTATAATAATATCACAGAAAAGACAATACGCCTGGCGATTAAAGTGAACGGATGTATAAATATCATTAGTACACCAGCAATGATAGAGGGGGGGAAAAAAAAAACTTTTAAAATAAATGAGCTGCTACAAAATAAACTACCTTGCAAGAAAAATGTACGGTGGGGATATACAAAGTAATTTAGAAAGGAGATTAAGAGAACATCTGTATGTTAACATTGTCATAAAAGTGTATAGATGCAAGAGTAACCAGCATGAGTATTATAAAAAGAAATTCTAATTTTCCGAACGGCTTTATCATTGTGACGATACTGTAAGACGAGCTTTTAGAGGCACATTTTAAGGCAATATGTTAAGCAAAAGATGAAACTAAATATTGAAAATAGGTCTTTATTATAACGGTTTGTTTTATGGTAGAAAAAATGATGGGGAAAAAAAAAAAAAAAAGAAGCGTTCCCGTAATATTACTGTGAATCGCAGAATTTTAAGATCTCGGAATCGCGGCGGTTAGGACTAATGAGCAATCTAGAACTTCTCCTTGGATGACCTTCCGGAACAACTGTCGCCCCAACGTAGGAAAAAGCGCCCGATCCTTAATACCGCCTGTGTGTTTATTCAGTAAAGTCACAGTCGGAGCTGATTTAGCCAATGTCTTGTTCCACCATTGACCGTTGAGTGGCCAAATGGCTACTTGCCTGATACGTAGTTTATAGAAATAAGCGGCCAGTTTCCAACGCAGCTCTTACGTGTTTTTCAATTGTGAGGTGTGTATGTTTGTCCTATACACTCTGCAATGAAGTTTATGTGTGTCTCAGGTGCCCTTAATCCACCAAATGGCGAGGTTTAGACTATACTGGACCAACACAGATAACACCTATTCGATATTTTAACGATTACCTCTGTTCCAGGCCAAGCGCCCACTGACTTGGTGAGACCCCCAAACTAAAGCACAATTCATATCATCCAAATAATTTGCATCCAATGCCATATTGCAATGGGATTATTGTTATTATGCTGATGGTAGTGGCACACAGTGATGTATTCTGGCCTAGGCCGACAAGGTCCGGGGGGGGGGCAGACACCAATCTGCCACAAAACAGGGACCTACCTATAGCATCACTGCTTAGCGGGCCGGTTAAAAGGGAGATCTCTGGTCTTCCCAGCTGGCCCGCTAACACAATGGAGGACTGAGCTGTGCTGGGATATGACATCATATCACGATGCTCAGCTCCCAAGATAAATGCATCACTGAGGGCACAAGCAAGACCGTCTCTATTGAACATGCAGTGTAGGGTAAGATATTTAGCGCTGTACATTCTCAGCTGAAATCTGAGACTCCCCCTAGTGGAGATAAAGTGTAGGGTAAGCTATTTAGCGCTCTCCATTCTCAGCTGAAATCTGAGACTCCCCCTAGTGGAGATAAAGTGTATGGAAGGCTATTTAGCGCTCTACATCCTTTGTTAAAATTTGAGACTCCCCCTGGTGGGCACTCAGTGTAACTGTTTAGCGCCGTTCCTTCTCAGTTTGCTGGCCTAACACTGTTTTGTAAGGCCACACTTTAGCCAGAAGACACTCACACACATGGTCTATCTCAATCAAATGGCACAGCCCGGACAGTCACTTCTCACGTGGAGGTTTTTTAATGGGGATAATACTACTCTGCCTTCCAGTAGAAACAAACATATGATTCCTAATCACTAAATACTCAACGTTGCACGGGACGCTATGTATCCACCCATGTGACCAACACATTAACCTGGAATCCCACGTGGACAGTTTATTATATAGACCCAATTACTCTTATGATACAAGCAGAAATAGCAAAGCTTAACAAACGTGTCCCTTTAATATCCTCAGTTCATCAAACAGGAGCGATTGTTAAAAAGGATTGATTTTTCACAAACTATTTGTATCTTTATCCAATATGTCCGAGATGATTAACCGAGTTCTATACGTTACCATTGATTAAACCTTTGTGTGACGTCATAGGAGCAAATCTTGGCTGCCCATTTAATTACCGGCACATCTTTATTTTGGGCCACACGTTTTAGAATTGCTGGACTAAAAAATTTAAAAATTCCTTTAATGTTTACGTAAACAGATTTCGATTAATGTGGATGAAAGTCTGCTTTTTTGGATAGTTTTGGGCATCCAAGCAATGATTGATTCAACTAAATATTCAGAAGAAACTTATAAGAACATCTAGCAGGATTTTACATTTTGGCTCTCAATGTGTGGGCGGGGTTATCACCAAGTCCCTCCCCTTTGCTAGCGATTGTGCGCACCAAATATGGAACAGCCTCTCAGCAGAAGTGGTAGAGGTTAATTCAGCAAGGGAATGTAAACACGCATGGTATAGTCATATGGCTCCAACGACAGCAGGAACAATGGGCAGAGTAGATGGGCCAAATGTGTAAATTCAGCGTTGACAGCATACCATGAAGATGTATCTAGACACAAATACTAGAAGTATATCCCTAACTTTAAACGTCAATCAAAGTCAATGTGGATCTGAAGCAAAAAGTGATCCCTACCGCCTATTCCTATACAAGGGTGGATGAGCCAGAGCCAGACTGGGTTGGCAAAGTACCATGCCATAAAACTTGGTGCTGATTACCCAGAGGAAAGCTGGTAGCGTGTTGGGGTAACTGTAGCCAACTGATAGGTAAGAAAGCAGCCATTTGTGTCAGACGGCACGCTCAATGTGTATTACCCGGTCCCGTACAAAACACATTGAAAGAAAAAGAATGGATAGAAAGCTATTGAAGAAGCACTGAAATGGTCCAGTACAGGTCATAAATGCTGCCTTAAGTCTTTGTTACTCTAGACACCCCCAGTGGATACAAGTGGAATTGCAGGTAGAACACAAAAAACAGGTTTTGCCCCCAAATGTGCAGCCCATGCGATAATAACCGAGAGTAGACAGTTACATACCACTCACCAAGAGACTATATGGCTACTCTGAAGAACTAGTTATGGGCTACCATACCCAGAACCTCTAGGACAGATCTAGAGATTTTCTGTTTATCCCTTTTCAGCCTTAAATTGGTTGCCATCATCCAACCTCTTGAGCAGTAACCTCAAAACAAATATGGCAGCTGCTCTCCGGTTACCTCCAGCTATAAGCACTTTGGGCAGCAGAGGCAGGCGGGGATGGCGGATTGCTGAGATCGGTTGGGGGTAAATTAGAAACTCAATTTGAATTTATGAATTCATCTAATTTTTTTGTAAATATATGACTTTTGGAATTTTTTTGCTCAATGACCAGTGGATTTAATTATATTTCCATACACCTGATCAAAAGTAAAAGTGATTTCATAGGAGCAGGGAACTGGAATTTGGGTCAACCTAAATTATAGCTGATTGGAAAATATAT
>VKOC01000001.1:59796844-59819304 GCA_009364415.1 Spea multiplicata | reverse complement strand
TTGTTGCTCTTTGTGTTAGAACGCGTTGTGTGAATACATTGTGGACTCTGTGTTAGAACGCGTTGTGTGAATACATTGTGGACTCTTTGTGTTAGAACGCGTTGTGTGAATACATTGTGGACTCTTTGTGTTAGAACGCGTTGTGTGAATACTTTGTTGCTCTGCTGGGAGGGTTCGATCTCCTGCCAGGACTCGTTATGTGAATAATTACGAGATTACGAGGTGTCGGGGAGGTGACCTCTGTACTGTATTTATCACAGAGTGAAAAGATTTAGGAGCCATTTGGCTCGTCCGGTCTGCATATCTCCAGAATGTTACATGGCCCAGAAGGCTCGCGTTTGTTTTAAGAGGCCGGGCGATTGGTGGCTTTACAGAGACTCCTATTTGACTTGGTGACGATAGATCATTAGATAAGAACCACGGGGTCATCCGATCTTCCCATTGAAAGCTTATCTGGCCTTCTCATATAATTAAGATAACCATATCCCCCCCCCCTATCTTTAAAAACCCTTACTGTACTTTACTCCATTACTTCTGGTGGGAGGCCCTTCCACTTATCTACTACCATCTCACTAAAGTAAAACAGGGAGTTTTACTGAAGCGAGATGGTAGTAGATAAGTGGAACAGCCTCCCACCAGAAGTTACATCCAAGCTTCTGCCCTTTTAGGTTTAGTCATTTACAGATATAAAAGGGTTAATTAGTGTGCGACGGCTTCGAGTTCCATCAGCTTTATAACGTTTCCCGAGAAGAACGATTCTCTTAGACCAATAAAGGCGCAGCCTGGACTCCTGCCAGCACCAACGTGAACAAAACACAGGTTACGCATCATAAGCACAACCGCACACGGTCAACACAACAACGCATCACGCGGTCCGCCCCGTCCGTTTATGGTACTTTTTACCTTAGATTTTATGGTAAATTTACCCTTGGGACCTTTTTCGTAACACACGGGGTCGACCAATCCGCTCTCGCACTGAAAGGGTCAAGCGTTGAGTTTCTTTATTGCACTTTGTAATATGTTGCAGTGTATTGGGTGTTAAATGGTTAAACACGGTTACAATGTTACCAATGCAAATATTGTTCTAGTCGTGTTTTTCTTCCCCCCCCCCTACAATAAAGAAAATCTACTCAAACAACACATGGAACTTAATCAGTTCTCTCCCGAAGGAAACAATAAAATAAATCCCTTCACACATTGATGGTGTTTAGTGGAAACATGAAGAGGTGGGGGGGCAGATGCCCGTGTACTCCACCTGCCTATAACACGGGGGGGGGGGTTATATCGTTATTATATCGTTTGCCAGGGTGGCAAGTCCAGAGGGCATCTGTCCCCCTGCAGAAAAACTGGGGGGGGGGCAGATCACCCTCTTGGCTGGGCCAGTCTCGGGATCGGGCTCTGAGTGTGCACAGCCTCCATGGGATGCGTCACGAGGCCCTGCACACCATGACATCAAATTCCGGGATATGATGTCATATATTGGCACTCATGACTCTCAGCCAGCCAGCGTTGGAGAAGGTAGCCGCATTCCGTTGGTTGGTAGGGAGATGAGATGTGAAAACGATCTCTTCGCTTCATCGGTTGTATATATAATGTTAGAAAACATCAGAATAGTCCCAAATGTGTAAAAGTGCCTATAAATTTATCCCATTAACACCACATATAGTTACATAACATTTTGAGGAGATATTTCTTAAAGTGGTAACATAGGGCCCGACCGGTGATGACACTTTAAGACCGTCGGACTCCTGGGTATGCGCCTAGCGGCCCCGCTCTGCTGCTGCACCCTGACGGATAGACTTTGTTAATTTCATACAGAGTTCGGACGTCTGATTGATCGCCCTTCTTCGGCTCCTCTAGAACAGAGCAAATTAACATCGTTTCATACCCAGGGGCCTGGCTGAGTGTCCTGGGAGTCCCAGAGTCCAGGAGCATTATTATTGTTTATATAGCACCATCAAATTCCGTAGCGCTGTACAACGGGTAGACAGGATGTGACGAGTAGCATAGAACATAACAGTTTGACTTACAGAAACAACAGATGAGGAGGGCCCTGCCCAAAGGAGCTTACAATCTAGAAGATTAAACGGTAATACAAAGTATTAAACGGCTCATACAAAAGGTATTAACCCTTTGAAACCCAAGTCAACGCAGGCAGACCATGCCCTGCATTCACCAATAAACGGCACCCCCATGGGCGAGGGTGAGGGTGACGGCGAGGGTGAGGGTGAGCGCGAGCTCCGTGTAGAGTCCAATCTCTTTAGTGATTTCATTTCACGCAATTCCGATGCTGGGTGGCGGGTTAATGAATACAGAAGGTTATTGAGCGCGAGGGACGCTCCTTCAAGTAACCCGTTTTCCTGCCCAGAACATAAAATGCAAAACATTGATCTGAATTAACTCTTTCAGTAGCGACAGCGTGTGTTTATGAAGGTTAGCGTGTGTTTATGGAAGTTAGCGTGTTTATGAAGGTTAGCGTGTGTTTATGGAAGTACATATTTGTGTTAAGAGGTTTCACAACATTCCTCTACTCAGATCTTCCGTTGGGAGACGTGGTAACCAGGATCACTAGTAACGCACGGATCATACATGACTGTGATGCCTCCCTGCATACATTCCCATTCATAGTGTTCTTGGTTAAAGCACTTTTTTAACTAAGTGGAACGGCACCTTTAATTACCGGATCCTAACCTGACCGGACCCCTAACATCACCGGACCCTTAACCCTCGCAGCAGCTTAGTCTGTTTATGCCAATGTGATGGATACCACCCAGCAACCGCATGTGATCACCGAGTGGTCCGTTTAAATTGTCGCGTGGTTCCTCGTGCAAATACATGGACGGATTCTGCATTATACACCCGTTGTACAGCGCTACGGAATCTGATGGCGCTATATAATAATAAATAATAATAATATGACCTCGGGGTCAGTATCTGATCTCAGCAGGGTGACCGTGACCACCTTAAACCGAGGATTCTTACGCAATACATGCGATTACGCTGCAGGTATCCATTAAAAAGTGCAGCCCTGCACGGTGCATTAGCACCCCACCCCATAAAAGGCAGCTACAATGTCCCTGCATTAACCATAACAGTCCTGGCGTGTGTCTAGTCTACTACTACTGCTGCTTTCCTGGACTGGAAGGGTTAATAGGACAAGAGCTGACGCTTTGTTTCACTTTAAAACACAGACCTCATCTGGAAAGAAATCTCTTTAGTTTTTTTAGGCTGCACCTCAACTGCACAAAAACAATTCCTGCCCCACAGGTGACCTTAAAAAGTGCAAGTAAAGCAAAAAAATAAAATAAAATATGGTGGAAACGAGTGAGTGCGACCCCAAAATTAACAGCATGCGCGATGTTCTGCCAATCACCTGATTCTAGCAGCAGGCTGTCGTAAGCATGTTTTCTTTTTCTTTGCACATCTTAATCGAGCAAAAAAAGGGGAAAAAAATAAAAAGTACACAGAAACTTTTTGCCAAAGCAAATAGCCGGGGCAGATAGGGATTTGCACCCGGCCAAGTATTTTCAGTGTAACTGTGTGTCTGGCATGGATCCGCCACCAGGAAATGGTGATATCAAGAAATAATGGAGAGCAGGTTATATATCATACCTCCCAACAGTCCTGTTTTCCGCAGGACAGCACCAATCTCGGTGGAACGTCCCACCAAGCTGCCCCACTGCTCCAGCCCATTCAGACCACCTTGTGCATTGGTTTCAATGCGTGTGCTCTCCTGTCGCTCATTGGCTACCTGAAGCAGCCAATCAGTGGAAAGAATCATCAGATCATAAACAAGGAAGGCGTCTGCAGCTGCAAAGCTGCAGCTTCTACCCCAGGAAAGCACCCCCCCCCCAGTTTTTAAGAATGCATATTAAAGTGCTAACAGAGGGTGCTGGTTACTCACAGAGTATTTTGGGGGTGTCGGGGGCATTAAACCACCCCTTTACGATTTTATTAATATGTAAAATGTAGGATTTGGTAAATAAAGTGAAATGTCATCATTTGCTTTTATATAAAGTTTTTCTATAAAAAAAAAGCAAGTATAATAGATGAATAAGTGAGGACGCAGGAGGTTTTAACCCCGCAGCGTCTGCCCCACCTTTACCCTTTGGCTCCGAGCCGATATCATTAAGTGCCATTTCTCAGCCTCGTACAAAGCTCTTTGCGCGGCCTCAGGTCACGAAACACACCTTTATCCCAAGTCATGACCAGTTACGCAAAAAAGCAAACAACACGCGCCCCGGGCGCCACATCGGGAGCCATCTTTCAGGTGGGATCGCTGAGCCGGGGTAAATAAATATCCAGGGAGCTGCATAAGAGGGGTGGGGGAGGGGAGGACACGCTAAACGATACATAAAATATCCACAGGAAACGTTAATAATCACTTCGAGTAAATGTCAGAAAACGCTGACTGGTTAATTACTGGTTTGGACTGGGAAATCAGCGTCCCTGCAAAGAGCTGGGAATGGGGATCGGAAGCAAAGATGGAGCCAATAGATACATATTAAAAAGATGTGGGATTGGTGTGGGGCAGGATGGTGGGTATACGAGGGAACTACCCCGGAGCAGGGTACCTGGAGCTCTCCCTTTTTGTGGAGCGCCATTGCAAAGGTGCAGCCAGCTATTTGTATGCGCGGCTAGCCTCAGGCAGCCTTAAGTGGGCAGGAAGTAGGAGGGGAAGTGAGCAGGAGTGGGTGTGGCCAAATGCAGCTCGCCAGCCCGGAGAAACAGGAAGCTGACTTGGAGACCCGGGAGAAGCGGGACTTTACCCAGAGACTCCAGGTCAAACCCGGAAGGGAAGGAAACCTTTCGCCCAATCAAATGCTCCAAAATTCAGAAGGCTTTGTAGCCAGGCGGAAAATAAATGATGCATGAAATAGGAGAGGTGGGAGGAGCTTAGTAAAGAGTGGGCAGAGCTAATATTTTGGACGCCCTGCCTGTGTATAAATATTTCGTTTTTCATATTGTTTCTGTTTCGCTCAGCCGTTAAAATCTTATTTTCTTTTTGGGTTGGGAAATATTGATTTACAGGAAATGTAGTTAAGCAATAAATATCGTTTAATGCATTCTGAGACATTCCAGCATCGGGGAGGAAAAAGGGCCCCAAGAAAATATAAACCTGAATAACTGAACGCATAATTTTCGGTTCAGTACCGCGTCCCATGGAGGGCCTTCCAGGCGACTCTCCCTATTAGATAGACAGATAGGTCACTCTTCTGGCTTAGGATAATGGGAGTTAGATGCTCTAAGCCAAATGTATTCTCTAGTAAGCCACAGATTTTAGCTCAAATCCCGACTGAAAGCCTTTGTTGCCGAAAATGTGTCCTTTCGTCGAAACACAAGCCCTAAAGTGGCTTATTTGTGCGCTCCGAGTTTTCGATAACAGACGTTGGCAAAGAGCGGGGCCAAATTCTCTGAGGTCACCTTGTCTAATGAAGACTTTATTGTTCTTGTTCCGAGCCGGCTGGAAACCTCGGCTAATTTCGCCGCTCGGCGCGGTTGTTCAGCGAGGGGCGCAGCCTCTCCGCGACCTGAATTTACGAAATGCCACAATGACAGCTTTAATGCGGCGTAACCTGTTCCAACTCCGAGGCCAGGTTATTACGTTTCAGGTGATCGAGGGGAAAGGGAGAGCTGGAGGAGACGGTGGGGGGGGGGGCCTGGCCGCTCCGGAATACGGAGAAGAAAAAGAAACACAGAGTCGCGCATCATCAAACAATAAATAAACAACAGAGTTTTCCGTCTATACCTCCCAACTGTCTTGGTTTTTGGGTATAGTCCTGCCAAGCTATCCCATGTCTTGTTTCCGCAGGCAATGGGATCATTTTCACACCGGGCTGTATAATCAATGGAATGTATACAATAATATAACCCCCAGCGCTGTATACAGTAATAACCCCCACTGCTGTATACAGTAATATAACCCCCAGCGCTGTATACAGTAATATAACCCCCAGCGCTGTATACAGTAATAACCCCCCAGCGCTGTATACAGTAATACAACCCACAGCGCTGTATACAGTAATACAACCCACAGCGCTGTATTACAGTAATACAACCCCCCAGTGCATGTATACAGTAATGTCGTCGGTGACATCTCATTTTGCTCCAATAAACCCCCTTTATCGGCAGACCTGGAGCCGCCGTTGCTGTCAGTCATGTGATATTTTGAGTGACTTTCCCGGCTCAAACACCACACTGAGCTGATGCTTTATGGCAACGCTAATGAAGTCCGTTCCTCCATAGACTTTGATTAGTCAGAGAGTCCGGCTGGATGATTAAAACTGAGCTGTTCTATTGTTTCCCGCAGGCAGTATGATAAGGAGTTCGGGGGGGGGGGGTTGTTTAGTAGATCGGGGATCAGATAACAGAGTTCCCCTATGAAGAAGAAGAATTACAAAACCTTTGAAGGAGACCAGAAAGTCTAACTTGATGTACCAACTATGGCCAGTATTGAGCTTGTACCCATCAGGTTGCCATCAGCCAGCCTCGTTGTGCCATCTTAATGTGATCTGGGTAGCAATGTGTCTAAGGTCCCCAATAAGCAATATACTAAAATGTCTCCTTCCTATGTCTGTCGGCCATCAGCTTTCTGGCACCAGCCATCACATTTTAGAATTTTCTGATACACCTGGTGGTATTTGGAGTTTTTCATAGTCTTAGAAGCATTCGTTTTATATTTATCTTGTTTGTTTTATCTGTTTTGTATGCGTTGGCTGCGTTATATCTCCACCTTCTGATCAGATGTGGTATGGCTCATATCAAATACTGCTATTGATTGGTTCAGCATGCGATATATTGATATACCCCCAATACGGTGGTCAGGTGGTTCCTCTAACAGTTATAGAACATATTTATTACGGGGTTGCCTAAAATGAGCAATTCCCTGCATGTTGCGTGTTTTTTGCTTTCAAGTTCTTCCCGAGGTTGACTTCCAATCTCCATTAAGGTCGACAGGACTAGGGGGGGCGGCAGCCCCTGTGCCGCATATCAATGAGCCTCTGGCTCCCTGCAAAGCCACTACTCAATGAGCCGGTTAAAAGGGAGATCACTGATGTCCAGAGGCGGCCCATTAACACCATGGATAGCTGTGCAGAGTCTTCTTCCGCAGTTTCCTTCCCTTTAAAAGAGGAGCGCGAAGTTATGACATCATACCCCGACACCCAGTAGTGAGGACAGTGGCACGGAGGGGGTAACATTACAGTTAATACATCCGTCTATAGGTTAGTATTGATATTGTATGGTCAGAGATAACCTAAAGGGAATGGATAATCAAGTAGATCCCGATCAATGAAGAACGCGTGGGAAAATATTCAACCCGAAGCCCCTCTGCGGTCTCACCACTGACCGGCCCACAGAAATCAGTAGGAACGTTTTTTGTGCATGCACATGGGGGTCTTGTTGTTAGAACCCCCAGATTCTTCGTGCAGCCAGCACTGACGCTGACTGGTGGAGAGTCCATCGTTGGCCCAAATACATCTCCTGCGAGCCAACTATCTGGAGGGGAGAGGAAAAGAGACGAACGCATATTGGGCGATTCTGCAGAATCCCACCATACATTTACAAGGGGACCACATAAACATTTAAAGGGACCACATAGCTATCATATACATTAAAGCGCATAGCATGGGTGGAGAGTCCCTTTAAATGTCTTCTCTTGGAACCCCGGACAAACATACGATCCCCAATGTAACTTCTCCTTCTGTTGACGATCGTTGTTGATCTTGTTGAAAGGATGCCAATGGGACCCATTAGATGGAATTTTAATGTACCAAGATGGTGCTAGATAAATAGAACGGCCTCCCAGCAGAAGTGGTAGAGGCTCCTGAATCTAAGACGAGACCAACGAATGATTAAGCAGAAAAACTTTTTTTTTTGGTTTCTCTCAATGAAAATGTCAACTCTAGGAACGCCATCGCTGCAGATCATCCCCGCAGGAGCATCAGTACCTAATGGTCTCCATTCCTTCTGCTCCATGGACCTTGCGTACAGAACTCTTGGGATGTTCAGTTCTCTTTTCTCAACAAACACAGATGTATCATTTTTAACATTTAAATTATTCTACCCCAATTCTATTGGCAAAAAAAAAACCCATTGGCGATTCACAAAAAATAAAAATCAAGTTGTCGATAAATTGAGAACACCCAACATACCTGCACATAATGTATCTATTAATATGTCCAGAAAGTTCTCATTTCAATAATCCCTATGAAAATGCATGTGACATAAAGGCGTTCCTATGACGTAAAACATCAGATGGAACAGCCTCCCAGCAGAGGTGGTAGAGGATAATACAGTGAGTGGATTTAAACACGCATGGGATAGACAGACGGCTCCTGAATCTAAGACGAGGCCAACGACTGATTAAGGTTTCCAGCAGGAAAGGGGTTAAATAGAGACTTAGTTCTCCAGATTTAACCACTTGAATGCCGGGTATTTTTGTTTCTTCAGGGATGTTGTAGGTGGAGATCCATTACTATTTATTCCTAGCTGATGATAAAATGTATTTCTTTTACCTGTTACATGAATAACTTATTAACCTGATCAGATACATCCATGGAAAGGGAGCAAAACGTTATGCAAAACCATACACAAAGATCGGGACTGCCTGTCGGATACTGGGACTGTCAGGCGCTGTGATTATCACAAACCAGCTGGAATTTCATGCATCCTACCCAGCGTTCACCAGACCAGGACATCGACAATCATCTCCGGAAACAAGAAGAAGACGGACTGACAACACAGAGCTTGGTGGGGAGCGGAAACCATAATAATAATAAATAATAATAATAATAATAATAATAACAATACTATCTACAATGTAGCGTCTGTCGTAATGATACAGAAGATAGCCCCGCCCACCTTTATATACATTGAACTGGTATAATATTCAAGCGATAAATAGACTATAATTTTACAAATATGCTGCAGCAAATCCAGAACATAGATGGTTAATATGATTTACTGCAAAGATACTAGCGTTCTAGATTCCAAAGCCCTGGAACTAAATATTTCATAACATTCCAAGAGGTTAAACGAGTAGATGGAGTTATTTCATTTTTTTATTTAACTCAAGGCGGAATCGGAGGCCTGGACTGGCCATCTTGGCACATGCGACAAATGGCCGACAGGCCAACTGCGCTTTATACTGGATATGCCCGGCCACGCGCTGCCCGAGTATAATAAATGTAACATGCAGCCACATGTATCCAGCTGGTGGTCGCACTCAGGACCGGACTGGCCATCTGGCACACTGGGCAAAAAAAAATAGCCTCTGTGACATCATCAGCATTCCTGGGAACTTTATGGCTCCGGCTACCCGGAGCCCCCCACTTGTGGGATGTGGGTAGGAAGTTGCACTGATGTCGGTGGGCGGTCCCGTGAGGTTGTGGGCGGTCCCGCTGATGTTGTGGGCTTTCCCACTGACTTTACGAGTCATGCTGCTGTTTAAGTAGGAAATGGGCGGGGAGTGGGGCGTGTCAGAACACCAGTCCCGCAAACCGGTGTTTTCCGGTGCCGACCAGAGTCCTCGGGGGGCCTGGCCACACATACACAATCTACCGTAAGACATATCTGGTGATCATTACTGGGAACTTCCTAGGACTGGCCCCTGGTACTCGCCATCTGCTGCTTATAATGAACAGGAAGTGGGCGTGTCTGCATTAAAGAGGCAGGACTACCCCTAAATACACTTAAAAGGGGCGTGGAGTGGGCAGTGTTGGGGTGGGTAGTGGGCAGGGCCAAACACCTCCTCCCTCCCAGAAATTAAACACATTAACCCCGAGGCCCAGTAATCAGCTCTGATTTGGGGCACTTCCATGTGAAATCCGGTTCCAGTTTTGCTCCTGAGAGGGACGTCCATAAATCAGGATATTTAGCAACGTTTAAATGTTTAATAGCTTCATTTCTTACAGTTCTTCTTTTAGGCCACATCTCTCAAGAAAAATAGAAGCGTTTCTAAGGCAAAGTACCGGATGGGGATCAATCAGCCGGCAGTCGCCACCGGTTTCCATAGTAACTACTTCACTTTTAGAACTTTTCCCCAGAATCGGCCCAGTTTTGCCTTGATAAATATGACCCAGCAGATTCCATAATTACTTCATCTTGGAAATGTCTAAAATCTGTAAAACTGATCAGTCGCAGCAAAAAAACCCAAACCCTGTGAGACTTTAAAAGCTATGAAGTAATGCTTTGCAGGTTATTATCATACATAAGGAATATGTTTTATAGCAACATAGTATATGTGATATACAGGTTCTAATATCATGCTCTCGAAATAACAGAAAAGAAGAAAATGTAACACATTTCATCTTTATTCCAACTTTTAAATATTTAAAATGACATTTTTATAATTTTAATAATAGCATTTAATATATAATATATATATATATATAGTAATATTTATACATATTTCTCAGCTTTTGATCCTTGAAGTTACAGTAATATCCTTATTAAATTGTTATATTATTACCCCCCCCCCGCCCACCCCCTATATCAGGTTCTCTACCTCCCCATCAGCCAGCCGGGGGTACATACATCATGCCACATATAGTCAGGCGTCTGAATACGAGGATGCGCTGAACTTCTCTCTGTATTTAATTAGAAATAAGCCGGGTTCAGCCTCTGCTCACCTCCTGAGCTATAATTGAGCGCCATAGAAATGCGTTACATTACATTTATTGACGTCGCACCAGCTGCGATGCGCACGTACGGCCCCTCAGGCGGGTATAATGGGGTGAGACCGGAGTGCTTACCTTGTACGTGCTGTGCCCGGTTGGCAGGCAGTGCTGCCTGGTGTCTGCGCAGGGAGACAGGCAGGCTGCGCCAAGCAGCTAATCACAGGATGATGCTCTGATAATAATAACGTCTTCGCGGCTTCCTCTTCTCTATGTGCTTTTTTTTTTTCTTTTCTTCCAGAGGTGATCAGCTGAAATCTAGTGTACAAAATATCCCGGATGTCTTGCACTCAGCGTCTACCTCCCTGTCCATGGCTTGATCCGTCCTCATCTCACAGTCTGGCTTTCTTTTCTTAGTTGCACACAGAGATGCGTTGCTCTCACCCCTCCTTTACTTGCCCTTTCTCCCTCCACCTCCCCGTCTCATTTCATCTTTTTTTTTTTCCTCCTCATCTCTGTCCTTCCCTGCGCTGCCTTATCACCCAATCTCTCTCTCTCCCCTGTCTCTCTTTTGTCGCTCTCCCCCTCTCCCACCTTCACCTCTCTTATACTTTATTTCCCGTATGTCCACCGTACTTCTACTTATCTCATCAGATTCTATCTTTCTCGCTTGTTTTCATTAAATGTGACACAAGTCACCCCCGGGCATTGAGAAGGTGACCCAGTAGCTTCACCTCTCGGAGGAGTCCGCGCTGTTAAAACGCCTGCTGCCCACTCGCTATCGTCATTTCATACAACAAATTCTTATTCCAACACAATCGAGATCTCCGTCTCTGTTTAAAGGCAAAGCGGCAAATTTGTTCCAATGGTGAAAGAAAATAAATCGTCCGTATTTCACAAAAGAATGGCTTTAATGTAAAATAGAATTTCCACTTCATTCCATTTGTAGGAGTTGACATGGGATTCTCTGTCTCCTATCGCTTACCCTATGATTGCTTCCTTACAATTTGTTGTCAAACTCAACGTTCTTCTAGTTGAGTTCCTATTAGGGATCTCCGAGATCTTGAAACCTTGTATCTCGTGATTCTACATTCTATGTTGGCCCAATTAAAGGTTTCCACCTTGACTTATGACCTCATCTTCTCTAAAAAAAGGCTATATCCATGTGTCTTATTAAGTTGGCAGTGAGAGTTACTAAAGTTTTTAATTCAAGTTGGCGGCCTTTGCGTTTTGCACTAACCTGGGCAAGATCCAAGATGGAAAAGATCCTCAAGAAGTCTAGCGCTGGAGCATTTTGGACCCAAGTTGATTTCAGTTACGACCAATACAGAGAATTATCTGTTTTTCTACTCAAATGTAACCCTATGACTAATCTACTTTGGACAATGCAGGGTTTAGGGAAATGCCGGGTTGGGTCGATCGCCCAAAAGGCCAACTTCTAGGAGATCCCCAACCTACCACCAGCCTAGTCCAGGATACAGCAGAACCAATACTGGACCACAGAATCTTAAATACTCCAATGAATAGAATGGGTGGACTTGTCTTGAGCCGTTATTGAATATTTCTTCTACATTTGTCATATTTTTAGGGAAATTACTATTTTTAGTACAGGAAACGTCCATTGTCGGGTCCCTCAAGCCTTACGGTTCCTTAGGGCAGATGGGGAAGCATCTATGTTCATAAAAAATTATAATTAGAACAGAGACTCATCTTCTCGGTTATCATAGTGGAATGTACAGATAATGATATATCGGAAGACATTTCTGCTTTTTTTTTTGTCTAGAATAGCAGCTTTTCCTACTTTTCAATAAATCTGTTTTCTTTTGTTAATTTCCCCCAAAACTTCCCCGCTCGGAAACATCAATAAGATAGATTAGGTTTAATAGTACAGAGAAAAGAGAATCAATGAGAAATTCATTTTATTTATTAATTTTATCATATTTCCCTTTAAAAAATATGGATTTTTTTTTCATGTCCGTTAACTAAACATACAGCATTAATCTCGCAAATGGGATTGGGTTGCAACATTACGGTCGTAAGAGGCAATTAGACAATATTCTAGAAGCCGGTTAAAGGTTCGGAGTTTCTTTGGATCGTATGTTGGATAAATAAAAAAATTAGCAGCCAAACAGGATGAGGAGATGCATTCTGGGAAACATGCAGAGAAGGCTTTTCTTGAAAAAAAAAAAATTATATATATATATATACAGTAATATATATAAATATATAAATTATATATATATATGCTTGGGAATCTGCTGACACTCTATACATAAAATGTAATAATAGAAAATTCATATTCTAAAGTTGCCACGGCGATGTTCTTGGCCAATCCTGAAAAGCGGCCCTTTGGATTTTGAGATTTAAGGTCCATCGTTAGAAGCTTTGATGCTTTATTTCTTTTTTTTTTTTTATTAAATCAGATTAAATCATCAGCTGCCACCAATGACTGCGCGTTTTCCGGTCCGGCGCCGTGACCTTGACTCGATGACTGGACTCTCGGTGGCTCTTGGCTTGCTGCCTGCCCTGACTTATAGTCACTCATCGGTTTGTTGAAGGCTCTTGATTCCGCTTGGCTACATATCCCCTGACTGAGGGGACCTCCCGCTTCTTAGATGCAGTTTTTTGCTACATTCTCACAGTTTGCGGAACATTCTAACCAGTAAAGACCCCTCTTCTTAAAAATGTACCCTTTGAAGAAGTATCTGAGCCCCTCTGATTTCCCCAGACTGAGAAGAGATCAGCGAGGGAGAGCATTGTCATAATCCTTTCCCTTCTGTTAGATTGTAAGCTCACAAGGGCACAACCCGAAACCAACAGATCCCAAAGTTAAGTCAAATAGTCCAGGGGTGTCCAACCTGCGGCCCTCCAGCTGCTGCAGGACTACATCTCCCATACTCCTCAGCCAGCCCCTTAGCTGAAAGAGCATTATGGGAGTTGTAGTCCTGCAACAGCTGGAGGCTGGACTCCCCTGAAATAGTCGGTGGACCCTAAATATGGCAATTACATAAAACACTGGAAAAATTTACCCTAATCTACAAGATTAGGAAATTAATAGTTATTTTGCACTTTTGGGTCGCAAATTCTGTCATTTCTGTCCCTAAAATGCTCTCCTTCGTGCTTTTGGTATGATTTATATTGGTAAAGTAAAGCAAAACCAAAAAGATCCATATTTTTGCCTAAAAAAATGAAAATATCCACCCAGCGGCCCAGACTATTAGACATTCTGGGTCTGATTTGTTACAGATTATACCGCTTCAATGTACGGCACTCCATATTGGCGAATAAATTGTGGAGGTTATTAAGGCAGTGGATCATGGCGGCCGCCCCGGCGGAGGGGAACATGCATCCCGCGACGCGTTCATTCAAGAGAAAATCATTCTCATGCAGAACTTGGTCCGCCATCCGTTGACATTCAATATAAAACAAATCTCTCGGTGCGTCTGGGAATAGGAGAGGGGTTTTTTCGGCAAAGTGCACACTCAGGAGATCTTTCTCATTCCAAGTTTCATGTTAAGTTGTCCTTCCCGGCACAAAACTGCTCCGCGGATGAATTTGTTTTTACAGCTGGGTAAATCTGATCTCTTTTGAGTATTTATTTTTACTTTATTTATACTTTAATGTAAATCTAAAAATTCAAAGACAAAAGGCAGACCCTTCCTCGGTAATGGAAAGAGTTTTATTGGTTTACCGGTATTAAGGAGATCATCAAGACCTATTCATGGAATACACCTCATGTACCTGATATAGCATCTATATTCTAAATTAAATATTACACGGTATGCTGTACGGGCTTTACTTCTTAAAATTTTATATGCTGGGTCTCTCGGAATCTTAAGAAGCCCACAAAGCGTATGTTTCGGAAACCACAGACAACCTAGAGAAAGTCACAAAGGTCTTTCTGGGACTTTTCACGCATTACGCATTGTTTCTTCCACTTCTGATCACGCAGCTTGCTGATCACGCAGCGATCAGTAAGCAGGGCTCTGCCTTCCTCATCACACTGTGGGTGATCAGCAGGGAGTCCAGCAGGCTCATTCAGGCCTTCGGTGGTCTCTGGAACACTAAGGGGTCCCTCCTGATCACAACTTTACATCATCTAGTAACATTGTTTCTTCTAGACAGACTTCTGCTGCTGATGCGACATAGAGAGGGACGGAATATTATGCGCCTGGCGTTAAGTGGTAATATTATCTACCCGGCCCTTAATGGGACTTAAAAGCCCCAAATATTATTTTTTTCCTTTATTTCAACCTTTACGCTTATACCTGTCGTGTGTTAGCCACATATAGGGGTGGAATTAGGTGGGAAAGGAGAAAGGCAGGAAAAGGGCCGGGCCGTGTGCCAAACCACCACCCATAGGTCATTATTGCTTATTGATTATTATATGTTGGACAGAAGGTGAGTAGGGCGCTGCCCAGAAGAGCTTACAATCTAGAGATCAGCCATGTGATCATTCGCTGTAGTGGCGTACTCAGGAAAGCACTCGGGGAGCCGTTACGCCCGGTCCGGTTCCGTGTCCCCTCTGTCGCTGCGTTTAACACGGAACCAGCAGCTTCCAGTCCATCTCCAACAGGACTTTGTCAGGAAAGATAAGGGGCTTCGATTACGTTCCTCATTGTTCTCGTGGACACACTAAGCAGAGGCATAGAAAAGGCCGGGTAGGATATTTAAATTAATCAATTAATAATAAAAAAAATACCCATAAAGGTTTCCTAAAGGAGTAAAAAACTAAATGAAATAAAAATCCCTAGGACAAAGACTAAAGCTGGCGCCAAATACACCAGCGAGCCAGGTAAGGGTTAAATGTCTCCGAAGTGAAGCTGGGGAGTAATGATTGACTGGAGCCGGTGATTAGGAAGCCTTCAGCTTGGTGCACTCTGCCGGTCCCTCTCCGAGCGTCGGCAGGAGGACAGAATGGTAATGCGGAGACGGCGGGGAGCGAGGCCAGCCGAGGTCACACGACGCAGCTCCACAGCCCTACCTGAAGAGTCCTTCTTCAGTCCCATTGTTCTTACACAAAGCCATATAATACGTAATATATACAATAGTCGCTGCGCCTCGCTCCTTTCAGTCTGCTTTTCAGACTGAAAGGATTTTTATCATATTTATATTTTTTGTTATTTTGTAAAGCCGAGCGGGGATGATCGGCCACTGGTCCACCGGGCATTTGCCCTGCGTGAGAGATGGCCAGTTTTGGGGCGTTTCTGTGAAAATTTTCACCCGATCATCCGGTAGAGCGGACCGCTGTAAAGCAGAGTACAAGAAAATAACTCATGATACACCCATGCGATACAGTCTCTCAGTAATCGCAGCCCCCCCCCCAACTGTCTTGGGCATCACCACTTGGCATGACCGTGAACATGCCAATCAATGCTGTTTACTCAAAGACACCTGCAAGACCTTAAACTTTACACGTGATATAAAAATCCTGAACACAAAGCGTTGATAGAGTTAATGTTATATATATGGCTGAAATATATATTATCACGCTTATAACATTATGAATGAAAATGTGAGCACACAATCTTTATAAGTTTATTAACATAAGCCCGTAACACCGTCACCCAGAAGTTCTTCGCCTTGACTGAAAGAGTATATATATATATGTATATATGTATATATATATATATATACCGGTATATATATATATACATTACACTAGGTCTCACAGCTGAAGATGTTGGTTTATTATATTATATATTATCGATCAAACTATACTTTTGCGCCACCTGCTGGCCAAACCTGATACTACATGCAGTGTGGTACTCAAGGTACTTTTTCTAATAAAGCGGAATAAAAAAGGATATCTTTAATGGCTGACTGAAAGGATAATACTTAATGCCAGTTATCGGGGCACTGAAGTCCCTCTTTCGGACAGGGTTAAATAAATGAAGCTGAGAACAATGATTACATACAAAGAGAATTAAAAAAACTGGATGCTGTAAGTGAAAAGTATGGGGCGAAAGGGACAAAAGCCTATTATATGTAATTTTGCATGCATTTTGTGGCCTAGGGTGGCTAGGTGTAGGTTCTGGGGGTGGCAGCTCCTCTGCCATTGCTCTCTGCACATCCTCCATGGTGCTTTACATGGCGGCGCGCGTCTGTAAGAGAAGGGGCACCGGGATATAACCTTACATCCCCGTCATGGAGGAGACGGCAACGGGGGGCTAGGGCGTCGTAAATACACCACAGGAGATATTACATCGAGGCAAGAGGAGCAAGGAAGGAACTACTGAGTAACTCCAAGGCGTGAAGAGTCTCTGGATGGGCTACAAAAGTTATTATGGATCATAATGGGATGAGAACCCCAGTCCCAGGTTTAGGCCAATATTTAGTATATCAAACAAGTGCATGCGCGGACCTGTGACTTCATGGAGAACGTGCATGAGACTCGGTTAAATAAAACCAATCCCATGGTTCAGAGGGGGCACCCTTTGGGAGCCATAAAGCTGTCATGGTAGGGCTGGCACCTTCTGGCCCGGGGGCAGGTAAAGCCAAATGGCCCCATTGGCCCTTTGCCCCCCCCCCTCGTAACAACAGACTCATGCTTACGCACAGTTACATACTCATGCTAACACTCGCTCTCACACACATCTACAAACTTATTTCGATACCCGCTGATCCTACGGAAACAGGATGGGGGTGAAAGGGACCCCCGTTTTATTATTATTCATTAATTGTTATTTAACCCCTTAAGGACAGTGGGCGGTCCCTAAACCCATTGAAACCATGCCTTTTGAGCCCGTACATGTACAGGCTTTGTCATTAAGGGGTTAAAGGTTTATGCCCGGGGGGGGCTCACAAGTCACCTTGTAACCTCAATTCCCATTTGCAACTTGCCGACTTCTCGACTCCCCCGCATGCAAGCTGAGAGTTACTTTCTGTGTTTCCCAACACGCAAGCACCCGTAGTTTAGTGAATAAACCCCGCTGTATCAGTAAAAGTAATGATGGGCAGGACCCGCGTATAACGAAGCATCTCGTCTCGTGGATTTTGTTTCTTGCAGTTCCACAGACAGCCACAAGGGGGCACCAAAAGGCTGATTTAATTTATCTCTGTGGTCCATCTGTCCCTATCCAGTGCCTTTCAATGTATGTTGGGCTGGGGGGGGGGGGGTTATACATTTGTGTGCTCATCAGAAGCATCAGAATATTTTGTTTTATTTCAGCATTTTTTATATTCCACCCTGTTCAATAAAGAAAGATGGAGTCTCGGTGCCATACCTCCTCTGCTGGTGCGTCACGCCCTGAATAAACGTATAATTCACACTATATGCTCCTCAACCAAATACGCAACCTGCAAAAAAACATTTATTGGCCATGAATAAGATCTTTTTGTGGTTGAAACATCGGTTTTATTGGCTGTTTAAATCATAAATATTGTTGCTTATTTGGGAGCTGCGCAGGTAGAGGGCGCCACCAGCGGAGGAGCGCAGCACCAGCGACGCGGCTCTCCCCGGAGACGCTGGAGACCACAGCCAGCCCTGCAGGAATTCATTCATTCGCCTTTGTTTCTGTTATTCCTGCCAGAATCCCCCCCCCGTGGAGCCGTCTCTGAAAAGCAGCTCTTTCCTCCGCGACGGAAACTCGCGCATGTCCATTTCCACCTTTGAGGTATGCTCATCGCTGCTTCCGTTGCCATGGAAGCAGGCATGCCAGGACTAGCCGTCGGGCATCTGCCTGGTGGGCTCCTGGACGGCACCCTGTCTCGGTCTGGAGCTCCAGCGGCTGCAGCCACCCTGATGTCCTCAGCCGGCCGCTGGCCTTAAAGCACCAGGCACCGGAAATAGGAGATAAATACGCCTATAGGGGTAACTCCCGGCTGCTTTTTGTTTTGCCCGGCTCTAATTTTGGTTGCCCGGGGGCTTCTCTATCAGCTGTCGGGGGCAAGTCCAGAGATCCACCAAGTATGCAGTCAGTCCATCTCACCGGCATCCACAATTTGCTCAAAAACGCCGAAATTTCCCAAAAGGCATCGTAAAAACGGGGGGGGGAGGGGGGAATACTCCAGGAATGCGGTTATTTTCCACAAATAATTAGATGCCCAACTCTCAAGCCTTAGACAAAAATGTTCATTTGTGTAAATTAAAGGGTTAATTTACAAAGCGTTTCTATTATAATTCCTAGGCTTCCGCCTGCGTTCCAAACTGGGGGGGTTATGAATGCTTCCAGCGCGTCTGCACTTAATGAGACCTCTAGATTGTAAGCTCTTGTCGGCCCCTATGAACGTAGGGACTGTAGGAAGCGCCGCGGGAATTGTTGGCGCTATATAAATAAAGGATAATAATACCGGTAATAATATTTGTATTGCTGAAAGGTTTATCGCTCTGATACGTCGAGCAAATAAACCTCCGCAGTTCCTCATTTTATTCTTTCCTCTGAAGGTTTAGTCACGTAAAACGCAGACGCATTGTCAGTTTCCATGGCAACAGCCTATCAGCGCTTGCGTTCGTGTCACATGACAATAAAGCGTTCCGGGCAAAAATACGTAATGAGGCAGAATTTCACAAGGAATTATTGGGCGATTCAACAAAAAAGGAATGATGTTTCTAATCCCGGGTTTGTTTAATTCAGCCGGGTGCGTGGAAGAGCGCATTCCCACTGTACAGCGCTACGGAATATGATGGCGCCATATAAAACAATTAATAATAATAATGAGAATAATAATTAAAGCCTTTTATTCCTCATACACAGTGATGTCCTGCAGTATGTATGATGTATAAGTGGCTGACCCCCCCCCCTTCTGTATAGGTGTATACACCGCACACACTGCAGGGGGCAGCACTTTACACGCACCTGGAAACAAGGATATTCCCGGAACATGTATATAAATAAAAGTGACGGCGGGCTCCTCGGGGACCTACCGGCCGACGTGCGGTAAAAGGGTCTGCGGGTTGTGACATCGGAGGTGACCAGTCGTCTTGGATTCAGGAGCCGTGTGTCTATCCCATGCATGTTTAATCCCCTCACTGTATTACCCTCTACCACTGCTGGGAGGCTGCTCCACTTATCTACCACCCTCTCAGTTAAGTAAAACTCCCTTACATTCCATCTCAGCCCCTGACCCTAATAGTAATAATAATAGTAATAATAAAATTAATAAAATAGTAATATATAATAGTCAAATAATAAGTAATAATAATAGTAATAAATAAATTAAATTAATAATAAATAGTAATAATAATAATAAGTAATAATATAATAATAAAGCAATGCCAGGTTATGCAGAACAGGATGATGCGCCTTCTGTTCTCCATGGGCTGCGCTGCCCGGCTCAGTGAACTACATCTCCCAGCATTCCCCGGAGCGCCGGCTCCTTTCCTCCAATCCACGTGGTGACGTCACATTCCTGCATTCTCTCTGCTTGTGTCAGCTTGGCTGTGCGCTCCGGTGGCCCCTGCCGCTCTCTTCCGGGACCCATGAGACTCCACGCAGAGTAGCTGCCCCAGGGAGGTGGTCGGGGATCTGAGTGGCCGCTTGGGCTAGCACGCCCTGGGATTTCAGCCCCCTCACCCGAGGTAAGCATCCATCGCACTTGTTCATGTGGAGCCTCCCTCAGGGCAGATACAAAGTCTCCAGCAAAGGGGAAGTTGTAGCAGGCTGGTGCTAGGAGCCCTGATTTTTGGCTGCCAGTCCCGGCATTTTTGTTACTGGGCACTGATTGCCTCCTGCCCCGGCTGGGCTCTGCCTGTGGACGTGGCTGAGCCCCACTCGGGTAGTAATGGAGCCCAATTGCTGATGTCAACACCCCCCCCCCCCCTGAGGATTTCCCCTCTTTGTCTTTGAGCAGAGTTTGATGATTTCCTTGCATTTCACCCCAAAATGGTCCGGGGGGGGGGGTGTAGTTGGTGCACCGGATGGCTCCCTGTCAGGGATGGGCAGAGGAAGCCTGGGATTTCTAGGCCACACCGTCTCCCATGTGACTTCCCAGCAGACCTGCCAGCTGATCCTGGAGAGAGCGCAGTGCTCTGTGGCATTTCAGGGGTTAAGCGCGTTAATGCTCCCAGATCCCCGGCGGAGCGCGGCGCGTCACACGAGGCCCTTTCTCACTCCGCGTCTCGCTTTGTTTAATTCAAACATTGTCCCCTTCACCGTCACAGAGCGAGCGGCTTGGCAGGTGTGGATGCAATCCGTCGGGGATTTCCGTGATAGAATCTCACATTGAGGACGGCGCGTCTCTTATTTTATGCGGGGAGGAAAAAAATCCCGAACTATCGAATATTACCGGCAATAATAATGTTGGCAACTTGCAATACGTTTCACTAGCCGTTGGTCTCGTCTTAGATCCAGGAGCTGCATGCCGATCCCATGCCTGTTTAATCCCCTCGCTGTATTACCCTCTACCACATCTGCTGGGAGGCTGTTCCGCTTATCTCTTGGTAAAGCGAAGGGTTATAGTGGGAATGGCCTTACGTTTTCGCTCGTGTTTTGTGTCAGTAAATCTTGTGTTGTGAAGTATTTCCTACGAGCGCTCGTTAGGAGCATAAATCATACCCTATAAAGAAATGTTTATGATATCTCCCATAGTCGCTGTGCGGCGGATGAGCAGATCCCACTGAAACGGGGAACGGTTTAGAGAATTATCCGTGTCCGGCTCGGGGAGAAGAGAGACGTTTCAATACGAGAGGCCGGAATCTAACACTCAGAGGGGATGTACGGACGTTTTACTTTACTGAGAGGGGGTAGATAAGTGGAGCAGCCTCCCAGCAGAAGTGGTAGCGAGCAATGCAGTGAGGGTATTAAACATGCATGGGACAGACATACGGCTCCTGAATCTAAGACGAGATAGAGCAGGAGAAATGGACGACTAGACGGGGGCCGGATGGGGCCGATCTGCCTGTAGCCGTGGTGGTGGGGAGCGGTCGGGTCGCAGCTGCTAGTTTTAAGTATTTGTTGCGTCTTCCTTTTGAAGTTTTTTGGTTTAAACTCTTGGTTAAACTCTCCGGCAGCTAGCTGCTGGGGGAATGCTTTGAATTTTCTTTCGTCCACTCTGGCTTTAAAATAAAAGGGATTTTCCCCCCCTGTGCTATATACCCTCTACCACTTTCCGCTGGGAGGCTGTTCCACTCGCCAGGAAGATTACGGAAAAGCATATATTCTGGCTGACGGATGACAATTAGTATCATTCGTAATATATTCATTATTATACATGCTCGGCATTAACATGATCAGTCTGTTGCCGTGCGGCTTCTATGTCTGTCGTATTCCATTTGGCTACCGTTTTATCTCATCTATGTTGAAAGATATTCAGGCTTAAGATTCCGAGTTCCGACAGCAGCAGCCTATCGACTTCCCTGCTTTATGTGTACACATGACAATATAAGGTAGTCCCTTAAAAAATACTTTAAAAAAAAAATAACTAATATAAATGTCTGAATACTTGATGAAGATGATGATGTTTTCCGGTGGCAGGGACTACGTTCTATACTTTTTTTGAGGGGGGATTCTCTGCGTTTCATTACCTTTACTGCCTCAGCGATATCAAAGGTCGCCCACCCCCCCCCCCCTCCACTGGCTTGGCGGAACTAGACGTGCGCTTGGACACATTTTTAAACCCTTATAAATGGACGTTTAAAGATGAGGAGGGGGGGTCTGCAGTTGGGGCCGACACCTCCTGCTTGCCCTCTCCATAAAGGGTACAATATTTATTTTAAGCTGCTCTGCATGAAAAAACATTTTACTGACCAATCGGCTTCTGCGTTTCTTTAAGTGATGACCGCTTTTGCGGTTTTATTGTTTTGGGAATGAGGTCGCGCCCGTAACACGGCAACGCTATGACACTTTTATAGATTATGTCACGATAACTCCCTGCTGTCTGATGTCATTCTTATCTTTGTGGGTT
>VKOC01000001.1:59770823-59785295 GCA_009364415.1 Spea multiplicata | reverse complement strand
CATATATATTATATATATATATATATATATACACATTTATCACACAAAATGATGACACTATGTACCTACAGAGCGCACGTGGCATGAGTTTGGGGAACGCTGGGCAGCGCTTCCGGTACCAGCAGCTAGGAGAGCGTATAAAAATGTTTCTGATATTTGAAAAGCGTTCTTATCCTGACACCACGCCGCCTCAACCGTACAGAGGTCCAAATCTGGACAACGCTGTTGGGGGTGGTTAGAGCGCAGGAGTAGGCATGGCGTGACCCGGAAGGGGCACTTTTGGGGCATCATCTCCCACCCACTATACTCATAGAGCCCCCTAACAGCTTCAGAGTATTCCAAGGTGGCCACATGGGAGCTGCAACAGCAAAGACATCCATTGATTTTACATCTCCCTGGGAGGATCTCCCCAACCAGCCAAGCCCATCTGCCCCTCTTTCCTCTTCCGATGCCCCTCTTTTCTAGGAACTCCAATTGTTTGCTGTTAGTTAGTCCGAGGTGATACCTTTTATTGGACCAACGTAAAAAAAATGCTGCCTCCTAAGCTTCCAGAACCTCAGCGGTCTCTCCCACAGATGAAATGCTCATAGAATGAAAATAGACATAAATACGTAGGTGTCGGGGGCTACAGGTTGGACTCCCATAAAGATGAGATGTCTTTGCTCGGCAAAAACCAGCCTTTCGCCTTTGGGGATCTGCTGGCGGCTCGACATTAATCTATTTCAAATAGAGGAGGTTGTATTTCGTTCCGTACCATAAACAGGATTTCCTATATAAAACCAGAACGACGAGAAAACTAGTGTGAAAATTCCTGGAACTAAATACTCTTAGCCACACAGACAAAATATTTATAAAAAGTTTGCACACACGCAGGCCTGACGAGCGGAGATTTATTTTTAAACGTGATTTTTTTTTTTTTATGGGTCCCCCACCCCCTTCCATTTATCTGGTCGCAGCTCGGATGGGGATCGAATCGAATGTTATTTTGATTTTTAATGTTACGAATATTTCTCCCGTGATCGTCTTTCTCCGGCGCTTGTGTTTGGCTGTCTTCGTGATTTAATGGCTTTTATAAAAAGGGCTGACAGACGAGCAAACCCATCGAGACAAAACACTCCACGGTTTTATTACATGGAGATGTTTCGTTATCGCGCAAAATGGAACGGTAAATAAAAGACAAGGGGAGAATCAAACATCCTATGCGGACTTCAAAGTCATTTATTAAAAATAAGAAAAAAAATATAAATTTTGCCATAATCAGAACTGGGGCTGGGTTTACAACCCAGACTCCTACACAGAAGCTCCCACATCCTTCAAGCCCAACTGGAAGGGATCATGGCTGGCATTTAGCCACAAAGACAAGTTGGGGTTTGGTTGGCCAAAGAGGGAGTTGGCAGGGGAAGCTTCGGCTCCAAGGACAGCTCGGGTAAGAGCCCTGTATAAGGCATTCTTAAATCCTCACCGACTGAACTACAAGTCAAGCAGGGTAAGCTCAGCCCTTCTTGCAATTAGTCAGAGACGGGCATAGAACCCGGCGATGCATTCTAACCCTGCAAACATTCTGAGCTCCAAGAACATGAAGACTTCCGGGTCAAGGGAGGATGGAGGGTTCGGGACATAGGTCCTCCAAAAAAAAAAAAAAAAGGAATGGCCGAACTATACAAGGGTACTGAGATCATTACGGAGGCTGCTGGATAGACAACTGAAAGAGTAGTGAGAAGACACCAAGGAAAATGATTCCTTGACGTGGAGACTAAAAAGAAGCAAAGAGCATCTCTCGTCAAACAGAACGGAGGAGAACGCGTTCATTACTTGGAAGAGAGCTACACGGAGTGCTTACTGGCTGTGCAGAAATATCTAGGTGCTGACATCACTTTATAAAAGAGTTTCCGAACTAAAACGTTCACCGACAAAACATGATTTTTTTTCTAAAGTAAGAGCTTAAATACGCTCAAGTTTCACCGCCATCAGTCCTCAAACGTCTACTTCAACCACCCCAAGCAAAAGTAGGTCCTCTGGGCGAACGGGCAGGGAGATCGTTCTAGCTGAACGTTACGCCGAATGATCCACATTGGCTCACGTGAAAAGACTCGGAAAGTTTTGGGAAGTTCAGGAAACTGGTTTATGAACCACAACCAGCAATGGATCCTCTTCCAGCCCAACAGCAAGACGAAGGCAAGACCTGGTTCCATCAAGACGATTCCCTTAATGTGCATACAAAGTAAGGGTTTACTCAGGTGCTGACCAAAACCCATTTAAGTATGACCCTCCTAAACCACGCAGCAGCAATATTTACATGTGACAAGCGTGTGGAAAGTTCTGTTGCCATTGGCGACGTCTTCTCATGATGACCGTGCTGACGTCTACATGGCACATTGAATGGAAGAAGGTGAATCCTGGTGAGACACTAACCATGACTGACAGATGCTGAATGCTCAACTCAGGCCAGTGTTACTTTGGGTATCACGCGACGGCTCTGCGGTCAACAGAAAACTTTGGCCACATTACTAGTACCGGTATTTGGGAACTAAATGAATCGTCGGATCACGCTCTACTTTTTCTAATAAGTGATAAGGATCCATAGGGCACGTAGCAGAGAACCACAATTTGTAAAATAAATGTTAATGCAAGTTTCCCATTCTACACGAGGAATACGCAGGATGATAGAATTTGAGTGCTTAGTTTTGGACCTTGTAAGCGTTCCAGTGGTTTTTGGATCAGGATGAATGCTGCGGGGAGAGCCGACCGCACTATGCAGAATTTAAGTGCCAAGAGGACCGTTTTAGGAGTCACGAAAGCATATAATGCGAGACTGCTGGGCATGATGGGACTTACGGCCTGTGGCAGCTAAGGTTCCAGGGACGGGCTATGATGGTGTGCCACGCATGTCCAGCCATCCACCCCGCCATACAGCCCCGATGCTGGTTACCCTGTGGCCTGTTTGCTTTAGACTTTTTGGGTATCTATAGAAAGGCAATAAGTTCCATCGTGTTTCTGTTCCATATTCAGTCAAAGCATTTAAATCAGATTATTTGGGAACAATTTATCCACATAATATGTCTGAATCTAACTAGGTCAGACAGATTACGCTGGCTGGAGATGGGGGCTATGAATTACATGGAGGACAAAACATTTTTTTTTTTTTTAACGCCATAAACAAATGCACACGTGAGGGGTTAAGTCATAAATGGGGCAAATGAGTCTTTTTCAGACAGGACTAACATAAGCATCTCATAAGAAACTGCAACGTTTACACTTCTAGATTGTAAGCTCTTCTGAGCGCCGCCCTCACCCCCCGTCGTCTCTGTAAATCCAGATCTTTATTTGGTGCAGTAACTGTTATGGCCGCTTACCCTTTATACAGCGCTGCGGAATATGATTGCGATATACATCCCGGCTCAATAACCACACTGAGCTGATTCTTTATTTAGCCTGTTCCGCCATAGGCTTTCATTAGTCAGTGTCCAGCTGGGTGATTAAGACTGAGCCATTCTATTCACAGGCAGTATGATAAGAAGTCGGGGGGTTTAGTAGATTGGGGTTCAGATAACAGAGCGAGAATCATACAAACGGCTGATATGCAGCTGCCTGAAAATATATTACGGGGCAAAAATTAGAACCCTTTTAAAAAAGAAAACAGCAGATTACTTTGAAAAAAACTTGTTTTTAACGGTTTACTAGAAATAATCCCCTTTAAGCTACATAAGGTAAGTGGCTGAGGGCTAAATGTTCGTCCCACCCAACCGTGGCCTATTATGCCCACAAAAGGTACATCCCAGGGCAGGCAGCACCCAACACTGCCAGAGTGATAGCAGGAAAAGATTTTATTTATTAAAAACACGAGACGGATCTGTGCCAGTTGGACTTTGCTTGCGCATGACTGTCTCTTTAACAAACGCAAACACTAAGTATATTTTTTTAATCAGTAAGAAATCCTCATCTGCCCTGAACGTCACCGAGCTGCCAGTACGTTTTTTGGCTGGCAGAATGATTAATTTCAGTTTTGGGGCGAAATGTTCCACATCTTCCACATCGTGCCTTCCAATGAATCTGCATTGTCTTCAAGTTTTCATGAAAACCATCCTTCTTTCCACAAAGGAAAGTAGACATTTTTTCCCCCCCTGCTCTGAAATTTAAATGCAAAGTATTCAGTATTCTGCAGATGGATTGCATAAAGCCCAACATACGACACGTGCAGAATTATTAACCCATGGATTGCCGCACCCCGTGTACACTAGAATATCTTTGGGGAACATATGTTCGTCTGGCACTATGGCACGATACTGTGCTTAGGAGCCTTTAACCCCCACCCCAAAAAAAAATCATGACTGTTCCTTTAAGGGATGAGGGCAGATGATGATCAATTGAATTGCAGTACACAGAGTCACCACTAGGAGCACCGATCACTCATTAATTCCAGTGGACGTTCTCTTCTAACGAGAGGACCCTCGGCAGATTCCACTCTCCAGCCGAGGGCTTTACAATCTCCTCGTCCTCTTAGGGTTCTTATTTTTTAGTACAACATCTTATTTGTCTAAATTTCAAATGAAATACAGATGCTACGGAACATTCGAGACCACACAAGTCCTTTCATCTCTGCGAAAACCAGCGCTGATTCACCAAAAAGTACGGTGACCCGCGAAGAACCCAATGTTCTCGATGAGTAACTCGGCTACCAGAAGTCGACACTCATCATTCATGGAGTAATTGGGACGCTATCCCGATACTCATTATCTGCTTGGGACGTCTAAGCTTTGGGGGGGGGGGGGGAATGGCTTTAACTGCTTAACACGTGTTCCCGTGTCGACGAGAACATCCGAGCCGTGTTTAAATTGGATTTCTCACCACTTCTCGTGCTCATGTGGTCTGTTTCTCCTAAAGCTTATTTATAGCTGTTTACAAGCGTGTTGACAATAGACGTGCCAGATCTGTCCCACCAGGAACGGTCGAAAAACAGTCGGAGTTCTTTTTAATTTCAAGTTACCCTTTGTTCCAGCTGAAAAGCCATCGTTCCAAATTCGAGGAGATAAATTAACGGATCAAACGAACCCAAAATAGATTTGTAAAGCTTATTATATCCACGCAATGAGCGGAGAAGAAACTTTTATTAAAATGATCGTTTCGGTTTCTGGGCCATTTAAACCCAAAAAATATATTGTGGGTTCTTCTGAAGAAGTTAGATTAGCAATTGTACTTTAGGAGGTAAAAGTCGCATTCAGTATCACCTTTACCTATTTTAAAGCGAATACTGCTGGCTTCACTTACACCGGGGGGGGGGGGTCTTTATTTAACGCACGGAATCCCCCCTCACACATAAACATGCAGCAACTGTCCAGGATTCCGCAAAATAACTACCAAGGCTTTGCGTAAAAGAAATAGTGGATAAAAAAATAGTATCGGTGCAGAATTCTAACATTCTTACATTTCGCTAGCCCAAAAAATCTTATTAATTGCCACTCCTGACGTGGCGGGGTGAGCGGTGGATTCACTTTTCCGAGTGGCGGGATGACGGGGAGAGTTAAATAACGGTAACCGTGTTCTCCGGCTGGACATGGCGGGCCGGCGGCCCCTAAAAAGCCACCGGCAGCCAGCGATCCGGCCACGAAGAGGCCTCCTCTGCACCAATCACTTTGGATGACGTGGTGATAATACCCGGGGTCTACGAATAGCGAAAGGACCATGAAGAACCCGGAACAGACTGCCGGATTCCAACCATCTATTACGACCCGAGGAAGCCTTAACAGATGAGAACACATCGGGACCCCCGAAGCAGATAAACGATAATGAAGCGTATTAAGTCATTTTGTGTGATTGTTTTGGAGATATTTAATTCATTTATCTCATGGAATCCGGAAAAGTCTGGAACTTTTGGGGGGCTTTTGACGTGTTTACGGAGGCATCCCCCGCGCTCAGTCCGTGGCTCCGCGGCTCTCTGGGTTCCGGTCCGGTTTGACCGCCCGTCGGGGCGTCTCCAGTCATTATTTCGGCGAGAACGCGAGAATCCGCTTCCAAAACGCTTTTTTTTGCGAGAGGAATTCGAAATCCCATTTGCGCGTCCGGCCCCTGTGGGATTTCCTTGCGGTTTGCTCTAAATTTGTTGCTTTTGGTTTTCTTGGAAGACTCCGGCAGAAAAGTCCGAAGATTCCGCTCTTTCTTTTCATCCAGTTTCCTGTGAATTTTGAATCCCACCTACGGCTGATCCTTTGGGGGATATCTTCATATAATAAAGTCTTTCACACACATTAAACGCCATTCTCTGGCCGGCGGTGTTTTCCCCGTCTCCGGCTACGAAGATGGTTTCACTTACTGTTTGCTGTGTGGTCTTCGGCGGCTGCATCCCCCGCTAAGCTGCGTTTCCACTATTGTCAGGCTGGAATTCTTTCCATTGTTTCTTGTCCTGCCATTTCCCCCTCTCCGGTACCGAATCGATTAACTCATTCCCTATTAACTATCCGCACGTTAATAAAGCGTGAACAGGCTTTTAAACCACCCGTAGCTGGGGGGGAGGGGGGGGCCGTAAAGTAACATTTTATTTAAGGGCACAGAGTCTTGATTGAGACTGAAAATCCAGCGTTATTTCTACGCAACGGAGACAGAACGCGGCCATCGTTTCCAATCTCGTCATGGAGTCCATCCTATTACTCACATCATGGCCGACATTTCCGCTATCCAAATGGGGACACCTTTGTTGGGATGAGCGGCAATAGGTGGGGAGGGGTTGGAGCCAGAAGTGGGTGGGGCATCCATGTAAGTAGGCAGGGCCAGAGGTGTGGCTGACTGCCCATCTTAACCAAGGAGTCACTACAAAAGGCAGCAACATGGAGCTGCAATGGGGGTCTTACCTCGTACAGACCTCCATTGATGTTACAGCTCCCTGGGCCGGTCAGAGGATCTCCCCAGCTGTTCCACGATCCCCACCGTCTACAAAAGTGGGACAGTGGGGCAGCTACCAAAGATCAGGATTGTCCAGTGTAAACCGGGACTGTTGGGAGATATGCGGGTGGGATCAATGGCACACTATTGGAGTACAACAGAGAAGTCCCCCGCATGACGTACAATCTGTACCGATGCCCCCCAGGGGTAAGCGTAAGCAGAGAACACATCTCCTGCCGTTATTACATGACCCTCCATCCCCTTGTGTAGTCTGTCTGCAGAACACCTATGATGGGCGCCCACCTTAGCCCCCATATCCCCACTGCCCTTAACCCAGAGGTAACAGGTAAGGAGGGTAGTTGTAGGGACTGCACATAATCCCCCAGTATCTAATCTAATGTACGTTGAGCACCATTTACAATCCCAGGCATCCATAATGCGGCTCGGGGGGGGGGGAATGCAGGGAGCTCACAGCTCACCGGCCCATCCGGTAAAACCCTTGTGTTCCTTCGCAAACCTTAACACCTGACCGATGGGGTTTAAGCCAAGGGCTCTCCGCACCTGCTGAATAATTGTTACTTCCATGCTATTTAGGTTGATCATCTTGTTTTTCCAATTCTAATGTGATGACACGTTACATGACAGACAACACACATGACATCATGTGACACATTAGA
The DNA here is from genome assembly GCA_009364415.1 of Spea multiplicata. Lineage (NCBI taxonomy): Eukaryota > Metazoa > Chordata > Amphibia > Anura > Pelobatidae > Spea > Spea multiplicata. Next base: position 59,777,745 of record VKOC01000001.1, on the reverse strand, counting down.
AACCTATATGGGAAAATACTAAAAAAATATATATAACATATATATATATGTCGCAGAGATCAGGGCCAACACCAGCGAGCGTGTAGCTCCGGGCAGTTACATACATGATCGTGAAACATGCGCGTACAAACACATCATGCAGTGTGGTGATCGCGGTGGCAGAGGCTGTAAAGACCCCTACAGTCAGAGATCACCGGGTACAATGTAGAGGTTTGGGGTCAGTCTCCGATGTAAAAGTTACTCAAGGGTGCCATCCGTACTCAATAATGTGGGGAACGACGTATCTGTACGTCGCCGTACATACGGCCCCCCGGCGCTGCCCCGGTACAGGCCCTCGTTATAAGCAAGCGACACCCACCGACAAGCACGTGTACACGGGGCCATGCAGCATGCACAGACAGCAGGGGGTTAATAACCTGGATGCATAGGATCGGAGTACGTGCGAGCAAGTTAGAGACAAGAACTCCTCTCCACTGTCACCGAGCGCCGAGAAGAAATGCTGCAGCGTGGAGCAGCGGGAAGGAGGGAAATAGAGTTTGTCCAGGATATATAAATATCTCCGCAAGTGGCGGCAGGAATAACTGAAAGACAAGGAGAAGAAGAGGAGGAGAGACAGAGAAAAAAAAAAAAAGAGGGAGATTTGCCTTTAAGAAATCGGATCATGTTCTGCGTATAGTAAAATGTGAAAGATTATTTATTATGTTAGATTATTAATGAATGCATCAAATTACTCAAATTATAATAAAAAAGGGTATGTGATCAGGATAAATTGTACATCTCAACTAATTATTACCTATTTGTTTTTTATATATCGCACCAACAAGTCCCGCAGCGCTTCTTACAGTCCCTACATCTGAAGGGTCCGACGAAACCAGAACCGGCAGACTGAGACGAGCCGATACATTAGGGAAAGAGAACTCGAGAGCTCGGGAGATTATAAACTAATTTCACTAAATCACTAAAAACTACGAAAGAACAAAATCAGGAAATCAGATCGGAACTAGAAGAATAAATAAAGCTCCGCTCGCAAGATATGAATAAAATGTATAATCACATTATAAGGACATACATGACATATATAATAGCCAAAATACATGTATATGTTATGTTAAAAGGGGGGGTGAAAATATAAAATAGCAGCCACATGTCATCAACCGGCCATGCCCTTCCTGAGTAGGCACCGTCCTATAGGCTACTTCTGAGATGTGGCTGCCATTTTGTGAACCGAACGGCAATGGCATGAATGGGAGGTAACGGTGCGGGTATTTTGTGGGATGCATTAATGTAAGCGTGAGAATGAGAAGGACACGGGGTTATGGGACGGCTTGGTGAGAAAGGGTACAGAAGGACGCAAGGGTTCTGCACGGAAACAATGATGGTTTATGAAAAGATGCAAGGTGATGAGGAGACCTCTGAGGTCCTTATGCTTCCTCTACGCTGTATATTGGCCACTAGAAGGTACACCAAACGTATTAGAATAGAGTGATTTGGCAAATGGGCCAAACAATGCATGAGACCAGAACCGTGTCCATGGCGTGAGGACGATGGCGTAAATATTAAGCAGTATAATGATTGCTGATGATGGTAAATAAGAATTTTACTTAAAAATTACCTAATGTTTTCCCCTCCACACGGAATTCTCCCCCTGGGCTAATCGGGATTGGAGACAGTAGAGCACCAAAAGATTTGTTTTTCTTGCAATTCCACATATAACCACCGGGCCGCCTATATGATCAAAGCATTTACACAATAACTGGACCCCTTATATGTTCCTTTACTATATATTATATCAAGGCTATATTATTGGGCCGGTTAGCTAAGGATGTCTCCCGAGATGTTACTCTCCAGTGCTCCCGTGTTCTTCTCAACGGGTGGTTTAGGAGAGAGCTCTACGGTGACCCGTCCAAAACAAACCGCACAGATTGATGGATAAAAAAAAAGGACAATTTTTGTAAAAGTCGAATTCAACAGTTAGTAGCAGCCGATGAAGCTCTTGTCTATCCTGGCAGGAGCTGAAATCGGAGGATGAGTGCGGTTTGGACTTTTTCCACCCCAAACAACTGCGCATGAAATGAGTCACAATTCACATGAAACCTACCAGGAACCCTGGTAACCTCGCACGGCTTAACTAATCTGAAAACCCCCGTCTGGAGAAGAGCGGCCCTCGGTAATTCCAGGACAATAAATCAGACTTTGTGCGCCTCGAGCTGATGTGTTTTTCCAGTTTCTTTCTGCACAGCTAATCGTGAAACATGCGCAATGCCCAGGACATTATCCCAAACATGTCATATTTATGGGTTTGTTTGGTTAAGATTTCTTTTGGGAACTTTGAGATAAATTTAAAAACACCGTCTGGGTTGTACAGCGAGACTCGTAAAAAGACTCCAAACCCACGAAGCCGGACTGTTCTTTTTTTCACCCCCTAATAGTCCGGTGAAGACACGGAATGCCTCTTATACGTCCGTGCAGAATATGAGACATCACCGCCTATAACGTAGACTGAAGGCAGGTGATTGGATCACTAACGGGGCGTGTGACCAATCACAGAGCAGATACCCCAGATAACAGGCTCCTCCAGCTCAACGTACCTCCTACAAGACTCCTGGGGGAACCTCTTGGATTTCAGTGGTTCCGTCGGAATTTCCACCCCTTCTAGGTGTTGTCTCCTCGTTGAGGGGGAACGCGGAGGGACCAGAAACCGATGTCAAAAGCAGCACCGCCCATGAGGGGTCTTTTATTATTCAATGTCCCTTTACATATGGGATTGCGGCATACATGTACGTGGGTGTGAGCAATGGGCTGGCCCCCATGGATGGACCGATTCTAAAAGGTATTCCACACCTGGGACCTGGTACCTTACAGGCTATACATGCACATTAACTATCTGCAGGTTCTATGGCGAGAAGGGATTGAGATGGCGTTGCTATGGTGATAAAGCCATTTTACAGATGGTCACGTCTTATGTATAATCCCCAAGGTGTCCCTACTTGAAACTTAGCAAGGCGCTCAATTCACCCAACCAAAGCATTCTACGGACGGAACGTCCAGCACTCGCGTGAAATAAAAGCGCTGCTGAGAGGCAGAAAGTGTGGCTTCCCAACAGAACGTTCTAGAATAATTCAACATTCCGAGAAAGAAAAAAAGATTTAGTGAAAAGTAACATGAAATAATTGTGTCCGTGGTGTGAAGCGGTAGGTTGCGGGCGCCGCTCCACGCAGGGAATGACCTGGTCAGCGAAAAAAACAAATGGCGGCCATCTGTGAACAAGGAATGATTATTCAAAGTCAAGAAGAGATGCAAGTGAGATGCCGTCTGGCACGGCTGCGGATCGCCCGGCGTTGTATGCCACAGGGGTCCTGGGGTGAATATTAGGAGTCTTGGTTCTGAGGCCCGCGTGTATCTTCGGTTTTAATTAATGAGTTTGCTAGACGTCACCTGGCGGCACTCTGTGAATATTGAAAAGTTTCTGTGTTGGTGAACCGGCTCTCCTCATGGGAACTTCCACCAAGTGTTTCATTCTTAGTATAACAATAAAAAACCAGGCCAACATATTTTGTCGTTTTCTTTTTTCAAAGAGTTGTAGTTTTAGCCCCATAATATAATATTTTCAGGCAGCTGCATATCAGCCGTTTGTATGATTCTCGCTCTGTTATCTGATCCCCGATCTACTAAACACCCCGACTCCTTATCATACTGCCTGTGGGGAACAATAGAATGGCTCAGTCTTAATCAACCTGTGGGACTCTCTGACTAATGAAAGTCTATGGAGGAACATATTTCATTAGCATCACCATAAAGCATCAGCTCAGTGTGGTGTTTCAGCCGGGAAAGTCATCCAAAATATCACATGACTGACAGCAACGGCGGCCCCAGGTGTGCAGATAAAGGAGTTTATTGGGACAAAAGGAGATAAAATCAGGTTTCTGTATACAGGACAGGGGGAGGGGTATGTTATTACAGAGCTGGGATGTTGGGTTATATTACTGTATACAGCGCTGGAGGGGGTTATATTACTGTATACAGGCATCTGGGAAGGGGGTTATTTTACTGTATAGCACACTGGGGGTTATATTATACTTGTTACCAGCGCTGGAAGGGGGTTCATATTACTATATCGGCGCTGGAGGGGGTTATATTACTGTAATGAACAGCACCTGGATAGGGGGTATAGGTTCACTGGTATACAGGCACTGGAAGGGGGGTTATATTACTGATATACGCGCTCGGAGGGGGTTATATTACTATATACAAGCGGCTGGAGGGGTTATATTAACGTGTATACTCAGCACTGGAAGGCGGGTTAATATTAACTGCTATACAGGCACGGGGGTTAATTACTCGTCTATACAGCGTTTCTGGGGGGTTATATTACTCGTCTATACAGCGCTGCGGGAAGGGGGTTATATTACTGTATACAGCGCTGAAGGGGGGGTTATATACTGTATAAGCGCTGGGGGTTATATTCTGTATTCAGCGCTGGGGTTATATTACTTGTTTCAGCCTGGTTATTTATACTGTTACACGCGGGGGTTATATTCACTGTATTCAGCGCTTGGGGGGTTTTATATTACTGTAAGCAGCGCTGGGGGGTTATGATTAGTAATACAGCGCTGGGAGGGGTATTATATAACTGTATACAGGCGCTGGGGGTTATTACATGTATACAAAGTGCGCTGGAGGGGGTTATATACTGTATACAAGCGCTGGGGGGTTATTAAACTGTATACGCGCTGGGGGGTTATATTACTGTATACGCCGGCTGGAGGGGGTTATATCTGTATACAGCGCTGGAGGGGGTTATATTACTGTATACAGCGCTGTGGGGTTATATTACTGTATACAGTGCAGGAGGGGGTTATCTACCTCTGCCAGAAGGCTGTTCCATATCAAAGCCTCTCACTGTAATTTTTCTATCACATCTCCCCTCTCTTCTTCTTTTTATTTGAGGTTGTTATTGTGTTTGATTTTAAATTATTTCACCGACTATTATAGATACACATCCATACATTATATATATATAGTGGACGCCGTATGTGGTGTGTTGGGTCTAACTATGATAACTAGGACTTCTGAGTTAAGATGAAATGAATCGTTAAAAGGTTTCTCTAATTCTGAAGAACACAAGACTCTAGTGAGTAGCACTCTCCCGCGACGGGTCTAATGGAGAATTCTGTAACGGACATGAATCTCGGCAACAATCATAGCTGTAAGACGCTGGCGACGAGCCAAGAGACACCAAACAGAAAGCAGACAGAGAGACGGCCGCAGACAGCATGTGACAGAATGGGGAAATGTTTTGTGAAACGCGTCTCACCGCCGAATTACCGTCTATTGCAAACAGGATCATGCGCAGCCCCGCACCCCGATTCGTACCGACTTCTGCTATTTTACTCTGAACTCTACGTCCACCAAGAAGTCGAGGACAGAATGACTTCCTAAATCTCGGGCAGACAAGCAAGTTCCGAGTTCCTGACTCAATAGGCATTAATGAACTCTAGAAAGGGGTAGTCACAGGCAGCTTTTCATGTTGTGCATGCGCTGGGTCCGGTTTCTGAGCTCCTAGTGACAGAAAGCCCCTGTTTGCGGCTTGCTTTTATCATTATTAAAAATATTAGAGGTACTAAACAGCATGACCGCAACTTTAAACATCGCAAGCCGGCTCAGCAGCCAAGTTTTTGTTTCCAATCTATTATTTTTGCACATTATATCCTCTGATCAGCCGGTCCACGAATCACGCGCTGCGCCTTCAACGACATCCAGTAATTAACAGACCCCAACAGCCTCACCAACGAAGCAGGCGTAATAACGTACACCGTGCATGCTTCAAAAGGTTATGTTTCAAAATTTTTTTAAAAAAAAAGAGCTTAAGTAGAAGCTGCAGCTCCTTCGCGGTCTCAAAATTCTCACAGCAGCCAATCAGTGGCAGGAAAGGACCCCCCTTCCACGCTGCAACGTTTGCAGCTGACTGGCGGTATATGTATTATGTAAATAGGATATATATGTGTGTGTGTATATCCTTCACAGAATATACCGGGGGGCAGGCAAAAGGGGCAAATGCATGAGGGAATTCTGCAAAAGGCATCAATGCATTTAGGGGGAGGTCATGTACATTCAGCGTGAGCTCTTATCCTATACATTCAGTTATCCTATGCATTAAAGTGTCCCTTTAAGGCGCCTGAGTGACAAAAGAAAGACAGGAACGTTTCATTCTAACTTCAAAGGCAAATGAATGAATGCGAATGAACTCAAAGTTTCCGTGGAACGCTGCCCTGACGTCTTGTATCCTCTAAACACTGTTCAGCCGAGGAGCGCGCGGCGTTCGCTCGCCGTCACCCAGGATCACCCTCTTGCCTGGCACGTGACCCGCGACAGACAGTGCCATCTTACGATAGAGAGCCGCCGGATCAGCTTATGGGATTTCACAGGGCACAGCTGGGGCAGCGGGCGTCTGACGCTTACACTAATGCTGCCACCAGACGTCTGCCTTTTCATTCTTACGCGCATCAGGCCCCCGAGTGCTTTGTTTTAATCCATTCTTAAAGGAGGAGATCATGGCAGCGAGCGCCGCGTGCTGTCTGCCTGTCCCTTAGCTTTCATTTAATATCATTCAGTTTTAAATAGACGGGAGATACGACAGCCGGCCGCCGCGTCTCTATCCACAAGACCAGCGGGCGCTGCCGAGGGCCGGTTATTTTGTGCTTATGAAGAAGAATTCAAGACATAAAAACTCTGCTTTAACCCTTAGAGGTTAACAGAGGAACTAGAAATATAGAAGCTGCCGGCAGATTGGCCCCCTTCATCAGTCGTTGATCTCGTCTTAGATTTAGGAGCCGTATGTCTGTCCTGTGTGTCGGTGGCTACCAACTGGATGGCTACAAAGCCACAACACAACCAGATATGAAATTTACAAATACAATATTAA
>VKOC01000001.1:59753427-59770723 GCA_009364415.1 Spea multiplicata | reverse complement strand
GATTATAAGAAGCCCCCCCAAAATCTGAAAATTAATTTATGAAAAAAAGAAAAAGCCTGGATATAAGACAACCCTAAAGGAAAAAAGTTTTACCAGTAAATGTTAATTCATGTAAACTATGTGAACTATTTTTTTTTTTAATAAAAGCTATGATTGAGAAAAATATTTTGTTTTTATTTCCTTTTTTCCCCAACCTGCCCCCCCGTTATGCACATATGCCCTCAGGCTTGCCACTCTGCCCCAGAAATGCCTCATACCCCCTATATGCCACTGTGCCCCATGATATGCCTTTGACCTCCTAAATTTCACAGAGCACTCTGCCTACAGAAATGCCTTATGCCCTGCATTTAACTCTCTGGCAGGCGGATTCCACATCTTTACTGCTCTTCCTGTAAAGGACCCTTTTGGCTGTTTTAGGTGAAAATTCCCTTCAGACCTGAATGGACAGCATCTTGTTCTTTGTACATTTTGTACATGAAATGGATCGGAAATCAAGCACAGACGGGGTTAATGTTGGAAATGACTATTGTAGCTGGAAACAGATGATTTTTAATGGAATCTCTTCATAGGCATACAGAGGCCCTTTATCACTCCCATCACTCCTGTGTCCAATGGCCCTTTATCACTCCCATCACTCCTGTGTTCCAATGGCACGTTGTGTTCGCTGATCCAAATTTCAGTTTAAAAGAATAATTGATGGTTAGAAACCATTTTGCAAAAATGTTACAGCCAGAAATGTCCGTGTTTTCCATGAAAACAGCTGAGTGACCCCAAACTTTTGAACACTAACGTACATAATACCTTATTTTCAATAAGGTTGCAACAAGCCAACCTGGGAAAGCTGCAGTACAAACATTCAGACGTTTTTATAACTACAAAGCAAAACAGCAAGTTGATTTTTTATGTTTTTTGGCATATTTTATGTGGCCTCAAATCAGAACGCACCCAAGATGGAAGAAAAAATAGAAAGAAAGAATGAAAAAAGATCAAATATTATCCAAAGCTTGAAAGCATGAAACAAAAACTCAGCATCACAAAAACGAAGAAAGATGTCGGCGAATAACTGGCGTCCGGCGCGGCGTTCCCACTTATTACAGCTATCTCCTGGCTCGCTGCTCTTCGCGGTCTCGAGATAAGTCGGAGGCTCCAGGCGCTGCCTCCTGATCCTCCCGACTGCAGATAACTGCCCGAGGGGAGTGGGGGGGTGGGGGTACTCCAGAGGGGTATCCGGGCCCGTGTTAATGAACTGCCAAAGCAGACACATGCGCGATATCAGCGATAAGCTTATTTACAAAGGCCTAACGTTTAATAGATTGTAAGCTCACAAGGGCAGTGCCACGGAATCTGCTGGCATCGTGTAACGTGGGCTCCCCGCTGGCCCGTTAGACACAGACAGGTACGTTAACCGCTGAAAATAGAGTTAAATATTTTAATGCTGAAAACATTATTTTCCGGTTGATTTTGTGACCTTAACGTCTCACCTCGTGTTACGGCTTTGCTCCTGCGGACGAGGTATCTCCAGGACGGGGTCTCCACCGAGTCCCGGAGCTTTAGGAATCTCCGTTCACTAGAATGAAGTCAGAAGGAAAGCGTCGGGGACACGGATCGCTGTAAGGCTTCTGTTGTTTGAGTTGTAGGGCAGGCCGGCTCTTGGAGGGCCTTGTTTTTTTGACGCATATAAAGTGTTAACGCTTCTGCCGGTAATCCCATCCATGTAGTAGGACGAGGAGGAGCGGTTATGGCGATTAACACACGAGTGTCCCCTAACGGCGCCAGCAGGTACATTGTTGGTTACACGGTTACAGCCGTCTACTGGATATCCCCAACTTTATGGTTCCACGCCGGCTGTTTGGGGCAGCGGAGCGGCCGTCACCGTCCTGGGTCGTTACCAGGTTTGATAAAAGACGGGAAAGCGTGCCGCTCCTAACCGTAATCACAGTCTACGGGTTTAACCCCCGACTCACCCACCTACACGATCTCAATATCATCCCCGACAGCTCAGAGAAGAAAGAGGTGAGAGCTTTTAACAAGCTTCTGGGAGACGAGACGACGGCGCCGGACGCCGGGAAGCGAAGGAGGAGAATCTTTCCTCTCCCAGAACGACGCCATCAACGTAGCAGATAATTACCGCCTCACTAATGCCGTTACCGGCCCTTTAAACACCCGCACCTTCCATGTCTATCTATACCGGCTCAATGAAGTCTTTCATCGACGGGGACCTCAGAGGTCTCTTTTTCAGATTGAATGACTCCTGAAGGCTTATGTGGTACCCTACATTTTATCCCAAATATTGGCCCAATAAAAAGTATCAGCTAAAGACTCCGTCCTCTCTCAGACCAACAAAAAAAAGACAAAAAGCGTTTCCTAATAGTGTTTTTTCACAGGCCGCCCTGGCGCTCCTCGCGTGTCGTCGTGATATACCGTGTAACGCGTTATCATACAATTGGAGCAGCTGCTTCGTTTTGGGTCGCCCAGTGGGGGCAACGGGAAGCAGACGTCGCCCGCCCAGCAAAAGACGGTCGCTTTCTGTTCCAAGACCAAGGATGTCGCTTAATGACAACTTTCATATGAACCCCAACCCCCTGAGTACCGCAGGTCACCGAGGGGTTAACGGTGCCCCCGACATCTTTCCAAATATCCACCTTATAGAGACTCCAGTAATATCCGAGCGGTGCGGTTACGCTCAACCCCTTCATCTCATTAATCTCATACATGTTAGGGGGTCCCAAAGCAAGAACGCAGGAGACAGAGACGGAGCGGCCAGCATTAAACACGACATCTAACGGTAGGAAGTAACGAGACGACATATGGAAGCCAACAGATCCACCTTAAACGAGAACGCCGTCATATGAATATACCCGGGGGGGGGGTATATATATACGGTCCTTTAACGTCTAGGACCGGGCCACACGCACAGCAAACCCCGACACCCCCAACCCCCGACACAGAAATGCCTGCATTTACACAATGGCCGGGTTCTCCGACTTTTCCCTTAATGACAGCCACAAAAAAAATGTGGGAAAAAGACACTTTTTACCTAAATACTGCATTTTATACAGTAACCTGCCAGCTCATCGTCTTCATATGATGTAATAGCACTAAACATGCTACAGGCGGACTGCGAGACCCCCTAAGCCAATCCCCCCCCCCCCCGCCCGACAGTCTACACCCAGCATGCCAGCTGACCCCAACCCTTACAATGATTCCATTAACTATTTCATATCCAGCTGCTTGAGTGACGGATCTGAAGAGGTTAATCAAACGTTCGATCCGTACGACACAAAGCTACCGGTAGCCTTAGTGCCTCCGAGGGCCGATGATGTGCAGTAAACTCCCTTATCATCGAAAGGGTTAAAAGGGTCTAATTTAGAGGCTGGATTGTTATCCTCCCATAAACCCCGAGACCACGGCGCTCTCCGGAAAAGAAGCGCTCGGCGTTAAACGCGGCGGGACGCGTCAGGCTGCTTCGCTGGTCGGGAAGCCCCCCATAAAGATGTCATTAGTGGAAAGAGACCGCCGACGGCATTCACGCACTCCATCGGGGACGTGACGGGTGCAGCAACCGGGTTTCATTTTACAAACCTGACAATAACCTGAAAATATTCTTAAAAATAATAATAATAACAACACTAATAATATTTACTATTAATAATAATAAATAATAAAGTGCAGAATTTATAACATCTGGAAAATACTGTGAAATGGCGTGAATGTGTCCGTAACGCACACAAAACTACAGTGAAGTTTGACTTTACTGAGAGGGTGGTAGATAAATGGATCAGCCCCCCAGCAGAAGTGGTAGAGGGCAATACAGCGAGGGGATTTAAACATGCATGGGGTAGACGTACGGCTCCTGAATCGAAGACGACATCAACCAATATAGGCTGCTAGACGGGCCGTGTGGGGCCGATCTGTGTAAACGTGTCGCGGAGGAGCTCGGGATGGCGGAGTGATCGCTCCGTGCCGGGGAGGCTGATCGTGGACAGCGATAACGTCCGCCTGGGGATTCGGAGCGCCGGGAAGCCGCGGGGGGACACGGCCCTCGGCTGTCAGCACTTACTCTCAATCTGTCTTTAGGCAACGCCAAAGCTCCCTGCTTGATGACTTCCAGGACTCGCTCCACTGACAGGTCGGCCCCGGCCTGCTCCAAACGCGAGCTGAAAAAGCCGATCACCTACAACGCCAGAGAGATAACGGTGAGCAGATCCACATTACCATCCACATCACTCACAGCCACGCATAATGCACAGAACTGTATAACTCTGCTGACAAGGGTTTCCCTTGTTACATTGCTTTGAGGGTGGTAGATATGTGAAGTATCCTCCCAGCAGAAGTGGTAGAGGGTAATACAGTGAGGGTATCAAACATGCATGGGATAGACATACGGCTCCTTAATCTAAGACGAGACCAACGACTGATTATGGTTTGATTCTTTACAGCAGGAGAATGGGGTGACCAGACGGGCCGAGGGGGGGGGTTAGTAAGCCTTATTTAAAAGCCTAAGATCAGAGGCAACGCGTTTTATTTCGAGGATCTGGCTGGTAACATCCCCTATAAACTGCTAAGTGAACAGCGCCGGGGCCGTTCCGCAGCGGGCAGCGGGTAGCATTTCAAAGGAGAAGTAAGACGCTGGCCAGACGGGCCGGGTTTCCTTTGCTGAGTGGCAGACACAGGGATGCCTCAGAGACGTCCCCGGCCGCGGTCTCCACCAGATTAAACTTAAAAGGTTAGCGAAACGTTTCCGCCATCCGCCCGCGTCTGCTGTGGTTTTCGGACTGAGAGTTGGTTTTCTGGATTTAACCCCTTCTCTGGGGGCCGGAGTCTGCAGGGGATTCACAGCATCCTTAGAGAAAACCTCTGCCGGGCCAACAAAATGAGAGACGGCAGAATGTAGGGAGCGACGCTGACAGTGTGCTTAAAAATAACCGGGGAGACAGAGGGCGCTCAGCAGGCACGGGGGCGGGGCAGGCGCTCACAGCACGGGGGCAGAGGCGCTCAGCAGCACGGGGGGCAGAGGGCGCTCAGCAGCACGGGGGGCAGAGGGCGCCAGCTGCACGGGGGGTGGGGAGGACACGCAGCACCGGGGAGAAAGAGAGGGCACACAGCAGCCGGGGGGGGGGGTGTTCGGGTAAGAGAGACAGAGCGGCGCCAAGAAGCACCAGTGTGGTGTGGGGTGTTACAAGGGCGCGCAGCAGCGAACGACGACAAACTCCTTGTGGGTTTATTTAGCTTTCATATTGCCGGTGTAACTGCCCCGTTGAGCGGTGGCACATAACGGGGCCTGAGTGTCTAAGAGGACAATCTGCCTCCGGGTTTTGCCCCCCCCGCCCTCGAGACCGCCTGCCGAGGGCCAGAATACATTGCTGGCGGCACTAGTAAGGTTTCTGTACATGAAGGCGAAATAACAGACAAGTCGAGGCTCCGTTAACATGTTGAGGAAACATCTGCGCTCGGGTCTTTCTCCTCTTGGCACGCGGTTCGCGATGGCCCACGGGCCCGGGCTGGCACACGGCTTCTGTGTGGGGCCCCTGAGTGTTTTCCCGAGTCGAGGTTCTCCGTCAGATAAAAATAACACGAGTGTATACGGATTTTCCCCCGCTTTTCAGCTGAAAACACGGGGGCTGCGCTGGAGAACGCGCTCCTTATTTTGGGGCTAGAGTAAGGAAATTCATTAAAAGCGCAGTAAACATCCCTTTATCCGGCTGTGAGGTCCAATCACGTTACATCTTTTAACCTATAATGCGCTGGTCCATAACTGCATGCAACCCGATGCGGTCGCCACAGCCTTCCCTGGTCCTTTGGCCCGTCCTATGACATCACACCATATGAGATTAAGGGTATATAAGGCCCATCCGGCCCCCCGTTAGTCGCTCTTTTTTCCTGCTGTAAATACTGAAACCTTAACCAGTCGTTGGTCTCGTCTTAGATTCAGGAGCCGGATGTCTATCCCGTGCATGTTTAATACCCTCACTGTATTACCCTCTACCACCTCTGCTGGGATGCATGCACACACCTTGTCCGACTGATGGACCATCATCGAAGCCAAGTACTTTTCTAGGGAGAGAAGTCTCCGCTAACCCGTTGAGAAGGTCCCAACCATCTAGAAAGCGCTAGCTTCTTCTTCTAAAGGCGCCCCTCACCATGTCGATGTTCTGCATGATGTCCTGGAACGAGGGGTGACTCCGGAATTGCTCGAAGAGCTCGCGCTTGTACAGCAGAGCGTACACCAGGTTGGGGTTGTGGTGGAGAGAGTTGGACAGGCAGGAGTTGATAATCTCCAGCATCATCCTGATCACTTCTTCGATCACGTTCAGGTCCTGAGCCTTCAGAAGAAAAACAGCAAAATGCAGATTTATTTCAGTTATTAACCCTTGAGTGCCGGGCATAGATACACATTTATTTATTTTTTATTATAATTAGGTGGATGCATTCACATTTTATTAGATTTAGAGTAACAGGAGGTTGTAGCCCATAAAATGTATATATTTATAGAATTGCATGCGTTTTCACAGGGTTTTTTTGGGGGGCTGTAATAAATACCGATCCCTTCACGGCAGCGGGGATAAAGGTTATTTTTTACCGGCATGGCAGCTGTCTGATCTCACATTCAGCGCCAATAATGTCAACGATTGGGTCTACTAAAAAAAAACAAAAAAACAAAAAAAACCCCACAAACGGTAGGAGAAAGCGGACCGGCCGACGGCAACGCTCTGTGAATAAGGGGAACTTTAAAGGAACGCCGAAACCAAGAGAAATAACGAGATTTATGTATCGTTATTTCCGCACGGTAACGGTGCGGTAACGGGATGCTAACTGCCGGTCAGGACAATCCTCGGAACAGTTAAGAACCAGCCGGAAAATGCTGGAGGCTGCTTAGTTTTTTGGATGGATTATAAATTGATATATTCATTTTAGATATAAATGCACGGAAGCACAGAACCTCAGCGCCACGGCTGCCAAAAACATTCCTTCTTTTACGACTCGCTAAGGCCAGCAACCGAAGGGTCCTGGTAACAGTGACTTGTCATTCTAAAATAAATGTCAGAAACCTGAACAGCTCTCCCCATTTACATTTTTTATTGGGCCGATAACGGTGAGAATGGAATACGTAACGTAGGGATAACGTATGTTAGGACAAGAGGCCATAATCTAAAACTAGAGGCTCGCTTCCCAGTCTATCGGACATCTTCCTTCTTACCATCAGACCCACGAATTCCTTAAACCATGAAGCATCGCCCTGCGGCAGATCCGAGACCCGCTTTCATATTACTAAGGCGATGCCACGCACCCGCGTATTGGGGGGCCACCCAGACTCCGCGTTGTCAGGGTTTACCGTTCCCCAGAACGGAGTCCAAGCGCCCTCGTATCTTAACCTGATCTATTAAAGACTTACAGTTACCCCACACGTCTGGAAGTGCCAGCGGTCCGCGTGGTGTATCGTTTGCACTCTTAAAGGTTTATGCTGGGGGCTTTAGCCTTCTATAGCGGGACGGTTAATACCGGCGGACCACGGGAGGTCCAGCCACGGAGATCAACGGAACGCTTCTGACACCAGCCCCTCTCCGCTGGGGAACAGATCAATTATGTATATCTGCCAAAAAAATACCCCCCCCCCCGAACACAGAGCGTAAAAACGTAGTCCACAAACCCCCCTTTTGCTGCCCATCCACCGAAAGGTCGGTGGGGAAAGGGGTAGAATAAGCCTTGGGATCCTCATACAAAAGCTGCCTGATCCAATCAGCAAGTAAACAGGGGAGAGATAATAATGGGGAGGAATAATTATGCAGATCCAGGAAGTTTAGTGCCTGGAAAATATGGAAAATGATGGATCGGAGTTAAAGGAGGGCATGCGGGTGAACAGGAACGGCTCGGCCGGTCTGGGAAGCATCCGCGGGTTATTTAAAGGAATTTCGTTAAATGTTATCGGTGTCTGGATGAGAGCGCCCTTCCCTATTACTCAGAAACGAGCCGGAATCCGAGCGGCGGTGTCATCGGGAGCTGGCAAGCACGGGCATCGCAATTACGACCATTTAACAGCCCAAATTACAGACGTATGATGTAAGCTTCCGGCGTATTTTTATGAAGAATTCACAGTAAAGAAGCTTCTAAATAAATTAAGCCGTTTAAATCTGGTTTTTACCCCCCACGTGGGGGGGGATTTCAGAAATAGGGAAGCGGCGCCCCCGGGTTTCACTCACAACAAAGCTACGAATGGACCATTAAGAAACGGGGGTTCTGCCGGGGATCATGTATGTCGTTCCCAACACGTCTAAGTCACGTTTTATAAAGGTTCTGTTCCACTGAAAGACGATTCAAATGTAGAGCAAATAAACGGTCGTTTTATTCTATCCTCTAACTTTAAAGAAGCTTTTTTCCACCGACTATGGCAACGGCCAATCAATGGCTGCTTTTGTGTCATGCTGCAATTAAGCATTTCCCGAAAGATCACAAACGAGGAAACATTTGACGTGATTGGCGAATCGTTTCTCGGAAGGGTTTGGGCATCCAGCAGTACTGGGAACGCCATTCCTACTACCGCTGAAGAAAGGCCCTCCGAGGTCTCGAAAGCTTGCATGTAGAGGGTTAAAAGGTGCAAGGCAGTCAGTCAGGTGTTTTATGCCGCTGAACCTGAATATTGGGCATTTTAAGAGATAAATCAAGGATTTGTTGCACGGGGACGCGACGCATTTCCACTCCGGCTCACCTGAGAAGGAGCGCTGCCGATGAAAGCGACGTTTATCATTAAATAAACCAAAGAACCCCAAACTGCTGGAATCCGAATGTATAAAATGAGGCTTTGCTACAATTCTATAAAGTACTGTCAAAGGGGTTTATCAACAACAACTAAATGTCAAATTAAATACAAAAGACAAAATGCATAAAAACGGCAAAGATCCAATAATATTTACCCTCTATGTGGATTTACGTATTTATTAAGAGAAAAATGTCTTGTAAAATGTCGGCGGTTTTCATTAAAAAAAAAAAACTCCCAGCAGATTCAAAAAAAGATAAAATACAAATATATACACTACCGTTAGAAGGTTTGGGGTCATTCAGCTGTTTTCATGGAAAATAAGGACATTTCTGGCAAAAAGAGTTTTCTATCCATCAATTATCCTTTTAAACTTAAACTTGGATCAGCGAACACAACGCGCCACTGGGACACAGGAGTGATGGGAGTGATAAAGGGCCATTGGAACCCAGGAGTGATGGAGTGATAAAGGGCCGTTGGAACCCATGGGAGTGATGCCATTGGGACCAAGGCCATTGGAGCACAGGAGTGATGGGAGTGATAAAGGGCCATTGGGACCCAGGAGTGATGGGAGTGAAAAGGGCCATGAAACACGGAGTGATGGAGTGATAAAGGGCCATTGGGACACAGGAGTGATGGGAGTGGATGGGCACAGGAGTGATGGGAGTGGGGCCATTGAGTGATGGAGTAAAGGGCCGTTGAACACAGGAGTGATGGGAGTGATAAAGGGCCCATTGGGACACAGGGAGTGATGGGAGTGAAAATTGGAACACAGGAGTGATGGGAGTGATAAAGGGCCCATTGGGACACAGGAGTGATGGGAGTGATAAAGGGCCATTGGAGACACAGGAGGATAGGAGTGATAAAGGGCCGTTGGAACACAGGAGTGATGGAGTGATAAAGCCGTTGGAACACAGAGTGATGGAGTGATAAAGGGCCATTGGGACACAGGAGTGATGGGAGTGATAAAGGGCCGTTGGAACACAGGGCCATTTGGACACAGGAGTGATGGGAGTGATAAAGGGCCATTGGGACACAGGAGAGTGATGGGAGTGATAAGGGCCGTTGGAACACAGGAGTGATGGGAGTGATAAAGGGCCGTTGGAACACAGGAGTGATGGGAGTGATAAAGGGCCATTGGAGCACAGCCATTTCCAGCTACAATAGTCATTTACAGCATTAACCCCGTCTGCGCTGGACTTCTGATCCATTTCATGTTATTTAAATGGACAAAATGTACTTTTCTTCAAAAAACAAGGACATTTCTAAGTGACCCCAAACCTTTGAACAGTAGTGCATATTATTTGAGACGCCCGCAGCCATCGTGTAATCTATCACATCGCGAGTGTATCTGAGAGCGACTCTTCGGAGCACAAACAGGAAAGGAGGCAGAGACAGACGCTTGGGCGCTGACAGCGTTTACAGAGAGCGCCCGGGCCCCGGGACACAACATGCAGATTAAACGCGGACCCCAGATTACGCGTCTCATACTGATAAACGTGGCGCTGCAGGACTTCCTCGCGACACAAAACCCACGCAGGAGCGTTCGTCTCGAAGAGGGCCGGGACCGAAATTCCACCAGAAAAATACTAATTTATTTGGGGCGTTTAATCAGTTTTGTGAAGAAAAAGAACGCATTGTCCGAGAGTTTGTAACGCAGCTTCCTGGAGGTTCTTGTTTTGTGTGGAGCCCGATGGGTATCTCTGTATCAGCCCCAGAGAAAAATGGAATCTTCGGTTCAAGTTCATGAGTTTTGGGAGCTCAGAGGTCTCCTCTTTATCTGTGAAAAATACCTCTAAAGCCTATGTAACTTAACGCGTTCTTCTGCAGGGACACGTGAAACTTTGCTACATTTGGTTGCTCTATTATTTTCCTCGGGTCTGTTCTAAGTGACATTTACCTCGGGCACGGCCCGCGACCTGAAGCAGGTCAGGATGCCCCGGATGCCCCCTTCCTCACAGTAGAGCCCTGCCGCTCGGTGCCCTGTAATGCATTCTGGGCTGGTTGGGGAGATCCCCCTTGTAACAGAGCCATGGAGCAGAGCAGGGGCAGATCGCCCAAACGGTTGATCTGTCTTCCAGTTTTGCTGCAGGGGGACTATCACTCCCTGTGCCCACCACCCTAGGCCGGGGGGTAGCTGCTGCCTCCGCTCGCCGCGCGTCTTTATCCCACACAGACCTCTCAAGGCTTCTGAGATGAATGTCTTTGTATCGCTGCGGGATTTTGTTTTTCTGCTGCACTTTTTAAAGCTTTCTTCTTGGAGGTCGGCCATATTTATTTCACATATCAATATTTCCTCTTCGTCTCATCATTGTTTTCTCCATGGTAAGCGTCACGGCCATGTCGACATGAGATAGGACTCGCCAACACCGGGGTACATTGACAGGGGGAGGGGCTTGGGATCCTCGGGGGCGGGTTATAGGGTCCTGCAGAAGCACTTTGTCGGAGTGATTGGCGCAGACTCCGATTTATCAATTTCAGATAAACCGACTGCACTCCAGCTCGTAAGTCTTATTTGTGTGTTGGTGGCGGGAGAATTCATTGATAATAAGGTCCACAGTTAAGGGCTCTCGGACGACTTCCTCCCCTTGTGTGTGCGGGGGTCTCTGGAATTCTGCAATCGGGAAGCAGGGGGGTTAAATGTTCGACATAAATACCCCACTAGTTAACAAGGGCATTAACATTCAGATCAGAGAAACGGGGAGACTGTTTTGGGGGCCCAGACGGCGTGCCTGATTGTAAAATTACGCAACACGATACAAATCTCATCGGCGATAAAATATTGTCTGGCTCTGTTATTTCCAGGATTACGGCTTTCCGTTTGTTACGGAATCAGACACTTTATCAGCTAAAGCCGGTACGAGCCGTGTCCAGACGGGTCAATCTCGTTGGCTGCAGAGAACTTTATTGCCCCCCAGTGGTAGCAAATGGTACAGTCATAAAAGTACTCAATGCAACCCAAGAATGACTGCTTGGCCCCCCTAAAAAGATCTTTACCCCGGGAATAATACTCTTCCAGAGGAAAAGTATAACGGACAACTCAGTGGATCGCCAGTTAAAACACTGAGGGGTCTGCAACAAAACCTTAAATTAGCTTTGCTGGTGGATAAGTGGAACAGCCTCCCAGCAGAAGTGGTAGAGGGTAATACAGCGAGGGAATGTAAACATGCATGGGATAGACAGACGGCTTCTGAATCTGAGACGAGACCAACGACTGATTAAGTTTTGAGGGGGAAAAAAAGGGCAGGAAAAACTATGTACTAAAAAAAACATCTTCAAGCCAGTGGGTCGAGCCCAGATCTGAATTTCACTGAACCAGCATCACAGCCGCCTCTTCCTTGAAATTGTGCTTGCGTAAGAAACACAGAGTCACTTTTATTGGAGAACATGAAAGCTGAAAAACATATAAAAGTTCAAAAAAACATAAAATATGCAGCCAGAAAAATTATAAATTATACCGGAGAAAAAACAGGACTAGCTTTTTTTTTTTTTGAAGTTCAGCCGTGGGTTTTCAGACAGCCCGGGCTGCACATTCCCCGGACGGACGGACAGACGGAGTAACCCGAGACTTCAGAACGCTTCCTTTGATGCGTAACAAGGACAGAACCGTGTGGGAAAACGCATTAAACCGCCCAGCTAGCATTTCAGGCGTGGGGGGGCGCACGCGCATGCTTCCGTCTTCCCCTCCGATGGGTTAAGTTGTTTGTGTTCCTTTTCTAAATGGAAAGTCTTGTTTGGTAATGAACCAGACTGAGGACAGCGATATGTTTACTAAGTGACAGATGGGGGGGGGTTACCCCTTTTCCTTTTAAACGAGACAAATGACCGGTTACACAGGACGTCTGTTTGCAGACTCTTTCTCCCGTGCTAGCGGGGGCTAAGTGGGCTCCGGGAGGTCGGCTGATAATGAAGAGAGCTTCGTGGGACATTTTTCTTCGCTTCGGATTAGCGGCAACCATCAGCACAATAGCGTGGGCCCAGACGGAAAGTGGAACCGAGCCGCTCACAACGTTTCACCTAAAGTTGAGCCAAAATGGGAAAAACTAACCTGTCCTGAAGTCCTCTTCTTTCCCCTGCTGCCTGTCCCCTGACCCCCTCCTTACAAAGGACTACAACTCCCATGATGCTCAGAGTAAAACACTCACAGCTCTTCACAAAGTATTTTGGAAGGGTAAATCTCTATTAATAAACAGCGAGGGGTCTGCAGTCAGCGCAGTATAAATGACCGCTCCGAATACCCTGCCGAATGTAACTGAACACAGCGAACGGCCAAGCCCTTCCCGGAAAGAACTCTAGAATCGAGTTTTCATTTTGCTTCATTCAGAATTTGTGGCACAAAAGTATTTATCAGATCCGTCCTTTCCCAAGAGCAAGGAGAGCGGCCTTCCCAGCGCCACATCTAATATTCTATATGATTCCTATGGCATGGCTTGAACTCGAGACACAGTTTAGTGAATAAACCTCAATGGCTTTCCCCGCGGCGCGGCCAATGGCCAGTGCTCCGCCCAGGCGCTAAAATAAAGAACGCCGGAGCGGAGGTTGTTGAGCGCCGCGCGTTATGAAAAGCGATGCGTGACTTGCCGGGACTCGGAGCCTTTGATTTCGGGCCTGTTGACACGGACGCTGCCTGGCAGGATCGCGCGGATTTGGATCTCTATCCGTTTCCATAATAGTAATAATGCTTCAAAAATGGCATTTACATTGTTTGGCAACTTTCTGTAACAGGATCCGACGCCTCGTTTAAAAAATTTTTTGGCTTGCGGGGGTGGGGTGGGGGGCTTTATTTTGATAGACTTTTTCTATCTCTCTTTCTCCGTAATCCGATACGAGCCAAAAAAGGGGAGAATGATGGGGGGGGGGAAGCTCTTTGTACGGCCGTCCCTTTGTAATCCTGCTTTTTAATAACCCTTCTTCGTACGCCAATTAAAGGGCATTCAATAAAACCATCTCATCCCACATAAAACAAACATTGGCTTTTTCTTCTTAGCTTAGTTTTAAAAGTTCAATCATTTCCAGATGCCGAACCAGGGGCCACGGGGGGTTTCTCTTAGGAATTAGAGGTACGGAAAGACAGCTGCTTTTTATTTGACAGCTCAATTAAGTGAAGAATCAAAGAGGGACCTTAGGAGCGGCCCCCGTATTTCCCACTCGGGACGCGGAGCACAGAAAGCAGGGCAATCGAGAGCCGTCCTAAAAAACACGGGGGCTCTGTCTGCTTTTTACAGAAGACGGGACCAGGCCCTCGTTACGTGCTGTGCCCCGAATCCCACGCGCTGGATCCTCAGCGGGGCGGACGATGAGAACGGTCCCATTTATATTATATATCCCCATGTATAATATACATTTTAATGCATATGATAGCTGCGTGTTGGAGGAGGAGGAGGGCAGCTGCTGCAGCAGGGCTGCCTCTTCTGTGTTAGGTACGCGCTCTATTTTTATTTTCGTTTTGGAAGAATACATATTAACCCCTTCAAGACCGGGACGTACCTGGTACTTCCGGGTCACAGGTCACCGGCAGACCGGGACGTACCAGGTACGTCACCGCTGAGGGGCGGCTGCTACTGAAGGCTGGGTGTCCCTAGCGATCCATAGCAACCACCCCCCCCTCAATTCCGTGCACGTGATCGCTTTGCAGCCAATCACGAGCACGGAATTTAAATATTTAAAAAAAAAAAAACTGCGGTCTTCAAGGGAAGACGCAGTTTGAAAATGCCGGTCCGGAAGGGGTTAAGGTACTTACAGAGGGTATGGGTTACTCTCAGAGTAACTTTAACATGCATTCTTCTATAGGGGGTGTTAAAACTGCCCTTTGGAATTCCGACACGGCCGTGCATTTCCTGCTCATCCTCATTTATTTATTTGGAGAATAGAAGCTTTCATTCTGGGGCGATACGCGGGGCTTTGTTTTTCCTCACAAGACTGAATGTTTGCAGGAGAAATGCAATTTTTTTTTAAAATCTGGATGATGAAAGACTGGCTGTATGTTATGCCCTTAATCATGTGACTCGAAAGGTCACGACATATTAACTATACACTATACAGGGCAGGAGACGTACGCAGGCCATCACGGGATAGTCTGTCGATGTGTGAGAAACATCATTGTCCGCTGAGATAGCTGTGGAACGTTATTATACGTGCAATAACACCGTGCGTTGTGGCATATCTGTTTGATTTGATGTTGACATTGTTTTTTTAATATTTTAAAATAAAAATGAAGTAAAAAAAAAACCAAAAAAACATGCGCGCAGTGGCAGCTCGCTCCAGAGAAACGGGTTTAGAGGAACTTTGGTCAGTAGACAATTTTATCCTTGCAACTAAAAAACATTAAAGCTTCCAAACTGTTACATTGTAACCCGCTAAGGGAATACGTTAATCGAAATTCACAAAAAACTGTATTTTTTTTAATATTTTTGTGTCTTGCACTAGAAGCCTAATCGGTCATCACGTCGTCTGCTGCCTAAAGCAAGCAATAAATGCAAGCTTTGATATCAGCGCTATATACAATAATAAATAATATGAAGATTCTACGGGCTTGGGGCAGCCGGCAGGGGCAATCGTTTGTCGAGGCTGGAGTTCCAGTGGGTGACTGGTTTTCTGGCCGTTTGCGCGCATGCAGCGGCAGTTTATCTAAAGGAATAAGAATTGTTGGAGCCCGCTGAGGGTACGTCGAAGCCAAGATACACCGCGCGCATGCAATAATATACAAAACGCCGCTAAGCGTGGGGTGAGAAAGAAAACAGAATAATGGCAGAGGCATTCGCTCGCAGGCTGATCCGGCCAGGCGTTCAGTGAAACATTTTGGGTCAGCAGTGTTTTATTTTCAAAGTATTGCACTCGAAAGGAAATTATGTACCTCTCAACAATCCCGGGACAGTCCCGATTTTGTGGACTCTGTCCTGCTTACGCAGGCAGTGAGGTGCATGTGTCAGGTGGGGACTTCCTCTGACTGGCCCAGGGGGGCAAAAATTCAATGGTGGTCTGTGCCGGTGCACCCCAGACCTCCATTACAGTTTTCAGTTTGCCTCCTCGTGACGCTAGTGTCGGGAGGCGGCTACTCAGGTAAGGCAGGACGGTGGCCGTGCCCCCTCTTCTCACGTACCCCCAATACAGGTGTCCCAATTTGGGGGGGCCAAAGGCAACTAAATTAATGTATCAATCTATCAATCAAACTTCTAAAGGATCAATGACATACACTATATGATGATGATGTCAGTGGTAAGCTTTAAGTTAGCAACAGCGCCTAACTGGTTAAAACTTTTTTTTTTTAATGCCCAAAAACGCCCCTGAAATGATATCTCCATATTAAAATAAGCAATGCATGTTCCTCCGCATCAGAGTTACCTCTCCCCTTATTGTTAGGCTACTGATTGTTTCTGATTGGTTCAGGCAGCGGGGGGTGGAGGGGCGGGGCCTCCGGACAGGAAGTAGATTAGGTAATTCTCGTTGTGCGTTACGTTCTCATACAGATCTGACTGAAACCAAACATCCCAAACGCGGTCACGCAGACAAAAATATCGTTCTGGGCAATTCCAATAAACGAGCAACGTTATGCTGCGCAGGGTCACAGCAAGGGTTAAACAGCGCCCGATACACATTAAGGCCTGATTAACCCCTCCAGTTCCAGTCGGCTCACTAGGCCAAAAATCGCAATCGAACTCCCGTAGCCAGCATGTTGATGATTGGATATTGTAACCTCTTTATCTAATGTATCGGTTCGCCTCAGACGGTCAGACCCTTTGAATTTTTTGGGCGAAACTGTTGGCGCTACATAAATAACATAATAATAATAATAATAATAATAATAATAATTAATAACAGAAGAATGCATCACCCGCTACCTAAAAGCGTAATTATAACCAAAAGCGAGGGAAAGAGCCCGAATTATGATGCTGCTTGCAGTGAGCGTCACCAGTGGTTTGTGCGCTCTCTCGTCTGTCTCTTTCAGAAACCACATTGAAGATGTGAAGTCATTCTAAGAGTCTGATCTGCTGTCAGCCGGCAGACTGCGGCCTCCGTGGTGCCGAGAGGTTCTCACGCTGGGGCTTAGGGTTTGATACTCACGTAGTCAGGAAGTGGGGTCTCGTCCGAGCCCAGGGACCCTCGCAGAGACTGCGTGGCTTGCTCCAGGACTTTGTTGTGCTTTTTGGACAGCAAGGAAAACAAACTGGAAAGGAAATACAAAATTGCTTAAGACAGACATCAACAAGGAAGCAGTCTAGATATAATATCATATATAATATCATATCAAAGCATTCCGCACGCATCGCTGCCCTCCGATAATAATTCTGTGCATAAAATAAAGTTTCTCTTCATGTAACATTGAATTTGCCAGCAGATTGGCCCCATTCGGCCCCCGTCTAGTCGCCCGTTTCTCTTGCTGTAAAGGCTCAAACCTTAATCAGCCGTTGGCCTCGTCTTAGATTCAGAAGCCGTCTGTCTATCCCATGCATGTTTACATTCTCTTACTGTATTACCCTCTACCGCTTCTGCTGGGAGGCTGTTTCACTTATCTACCACCCTCTCAGTAAAGTAAAACTCCCTTAC
>VKOC01000001.1:59736720-59750205 GCA_009364415.1 Spea multiplicata | reverse complement strand
TTCAGGCTTTTTCTTTTTTCCTAAATTAATATTCAGATTTTGGGGGGTCGTCTTATAATCAGGGTCGTCTTATAATCGAGCAAATATGGTATTAAGCGCATTATTTGTTGGCTTATAATCACCTGGATGACATGACTACGGGCTCCGATAACATGTAGCCAAGATGGGAAGACAATCAAATAGTCAATCTGCGGAGATATAAAAGTATCGACCTTAATCAACCGGTCTTTTTTATCCTCTGAAACTTTGTAACGTTCCTGCTGATACGATATAGTAAATGAGCAGAGTAATGTATGGACGATCAGAGTCATCGTCATTGAGAGGGGTTGTTCCATGCTTTTAAACCCAGGGTCACCTGGGATGTAAATGAAGCTTAGTCTCTATCATGTACTGATGCCCTATTATTATAACGCTATTATTATTATTTATTGCTATATATAGCGCTATCATATTCTGTAGCATTGTACAATACAGAGCCAGGGCTGATGGGTTGTCACTTCCAACATTTGAAATGGTCAAAGGAGGACAAATTTGTTATATACTTAGTGGTTAGAACCTGGGCTGAAGGGAAGGCTTTACCAAGACTTTTTATGTCATTGTATTGATATAACTGTGTAACTAATTTAGAAAAGTCGCTAATGCATTTAATTTACACAATGAAATATATAAACCCATTTCCTGCTGTTTCTATACACATTATCGGGGCTTTTAGGGCCGTAGAACCCTGCGATCCCCTCATACCCAGCAAACATTCTGATCACCTAGAAAAGAGGAGCATCAGGGGAGCAAAGAGGGGGGATCAGGGGTTTGGGACCCAAAAGAGAGACTGGCCTAACAAAACAGGAAGACTTGGAGAATATGGGACATTATTATTGTACAGCGCTATATATGATGGCGCTATATAAAACAATCAGTCTTTTTCTACTCCAGCAAACTCATACATTTTTTTATATTTTAGCTAAATTTGGTAGCAATAATGTATCAACACTAAAAAAAACCCATTTAATTTAGTATTAAATCCCGTAGTGTGTAAACCCCAGCAATCTATAAGGAAAGTGAGAAACTGCAAATAAAGTGATATTTCTACATTCAAATGGATTTAGTCAGGTGAGAAATCTTGATAGTGTCTCTTTAAATCAAGCCAATGAATGCAAAATCAAGCCAATGAATGAAAAATCAAGCCAATGAATGAAAAATCAAGCCAATTGATTGAAATACCCCAGGTTCCAGGATTGTCTTATAGAGCTGTACGTTTCACAACCCTTCCCTGTATTGTCACCATACACCATAACATTATAATAGTATTTTTTAAAATATTTTATCTACAATTTTTTTTAATTATCTTTTTTAGTTGTCTACTTGTTCTGTTTTATTGATTATTCCAACTCTGTTTTCCCTTTAATATTTAGAGGAAAGTTATAGGGGGGAAACGGCCAACATCAAAAAGATCTCAACAGATAACTATTATTTATATTACATATATATATATATATATACACAGTGAAGCTCGATAATAAACATGACATTGTTTACCTCACTAAATACGTAAAAGAAAATAAAAAATAGACATATTTAAATCTGGTTTGTAATCATTAGATATATTTATATTTATTTATATATTATATGTTCCTTAAAATTCCCGGAATTCATTTAAAAATAAATGTTTTTTGTTTGTTTTTTTAATTTAACTTGGAAACAAGTGAAGATGTGGTTTCTCCCGCCAGCACGCAGACCCCTTGAATTTAGCCATAAATAGATGCACGGGTCAAGAACTGGAATAACGTGAAAAGTGCAGCCGACCTGGCGCCAGCTCTTCTTTCTGGAGCTGGAACCGAGTGCTTGATATCCCACTTTGGACACTGAGAGTCACTTGTGAAGGACAAAAAAAAAAACCCTCACTTCCTGGCCGACTTGTACAGACAATTCATCTTTATTTAACAGAAGTACCTGCATCTCTCGTCTCGTTTCACAAAGAACCCGAAAGCTAATTATCATCTGGCAGCCAAAACTGGAACAGGCCTGATGGGAGCGGGGGTAACGCCGTGGCCGCGCAGCTTCCGAAGCAAGGACGTCCACTTGACTTCTGTATTTGTTGGGGTTTTTTTCGGTTTCTGTGAACTGGGGACTTCGTCGACTTTTTTTTTTTTTTTTAAGAATATGAGAAAACAAAACCAGAAAATTATTTAGATGACAGAAAAAGAGTTGTTTGTGCCCTTAAAGGTATCCCACTGTTGTAGATCGGTGTTGTTTAGAAAGAAAAGGAAACCACGGAAGCGCCGATATAATTAGGGCCCCGCGCTGTATCTCTTATCAGTTGATATTTGTGAGGCCAGTGGCGAGCTGGGCGATCAACAATTTGTGTGCAAAGCCTTTATTCTACACAATTTGCAAAGTAATAAAAAAATGAATTGTGAGCTATCATCGGGGGGATAATCTCCAAAGAAGTGCACGACTGAACTACTCTACTCCCGGTCGTCGGTGTGTCCAAAGCTCCTGAATACAAGAACGTGCTTTCCGTGCACTGGGGTTATGCCACATGGGTCAGCGCTATTACATGTAACATCATACATGTTACGTAAACGGCCAATAAAACAGGTGGCCAGATCTGCACATAGAATGCCCGGGACGCTCTGAGATGCGTCACTCACTGCCAATATAGCGAATTTTATGAACTCTTACCTTTGTGCGAACAGAACGTACAACTGAACGTTCTACCTCCACCTTCTCTCAAAAGGGTTAAATAAACATCACCCCTTAGCCCAAACCAGCAGGAAACCTCTGAGACCGTCTGTTAATGTGTTTCGCTTTCACCGTGATACTCTTATTATGTTCTAGATACAGCTGGCAGAAGTTTTAACGGTTTCTGTTCTCTGTATTTCTGTCTGACGTCTCCCAGGTGTAAGCTATCGACTTTAGCCTTTCGTCTGTGGCCTTTTAATAAAGTCATCGGGTCTGAAAGAGACCTAAACATCTTCCCCACAGCCATTGATTCTGTTCTCTCTGGGTTTTTCATGTCATCTTCCATTCTTTCTCCCGTTTCATATTCAGTTCTTAGCTTAAAATCACGTTCCATTTTCAGAGATCCTCACTGTAACCCAACCTCGCTTGTCAGATTATGATAGCATTTCTGAGATCATGAGGATCCGTTAATACAACAAACAAATCCAGATGTACCATGGGTCATGGTGACTTACAAGGTCCATCTAATAAGCCACAGGTTTGGGAGAGGTGGCATTGGAAGTCCCATACACAGAACAGGAAAGCATGGAATATCACCCAGACCAGCAATGGGAAGACAGAAACAATTCCAGAGAAGATAGAAAAAGAAGAGTCAGGCTTTACTTGTTGGGCAGATTATATATGACCGTGTAACTTTAATACATGTTCATAGCTTCTATGCTATATTCTTGCTTTATTTTATGTTTTCCTTTCATTTTCCATCTCATTATTCTATTTTTACTTCCATTCTGTCATCTTTTTTTTGCATGTTGCCTTTTTATCTATATTTAATTTCGACAGCCTCTCTCGTTTTGAAGCTCATCCTTTTAATTTTTTTTATTTTTGTGTGCATTTCAAATAATCAGTTTTTAAAGAGTGAACACTCATATGACATGCCCTTCTTGTCCTTATTCAGTCCAACACTCTTGTCCTTCCTTCTGCACTTCATTATTCTTCAAACCATGATACATTTTCCAATTCCAAATAAAACTCTTAATCCATGATCCAAGATAGTTTCAATATTTATACAGCAATTTCATCTCTCCATTCCATATTCAAGTTCCAACTATTTTTCCATTGCTCCATCCTGCTGTTTTTATTCTATGTTCCTTCTTGTCTTCACTCACTACATTGTCCATCTTCTTTTCAATCGCCCTTTCCATCCATTCTTTCACTCCATGTCTCATCTTCTCTTTACATGGCCATTCATTCACCCATCGTTCCATCTTCTTGTTAACTCACCATTTCCTCTGTTCCTTCACTCCATGTTCCATCTCCTCTTTAGGTGACCATTCTTTCACTCAGTGCTCCATCTTATTTTTAGTTGACTGTTCCTCCAGTTCCATTAATCCTCATTCCATCTTCTCTTTAGTTGCCCTTTCCTTCCATTCCTACACCAGACATTCCATCATCTGTTTAATTGCCCCTTCCTCCAGTTCCTTCACCCTGTATTACATTTTTTAATTAGTGGACCATTCCTACCGTTCCTTCACACCATGTGCTCTCTACTCTTTTGTTGGCCATTTCACACTCCATACTCCATCTTCTTTATAGTAGACCACTCCACCCATTCCTTCACTCTGCGTTCCATCTTCTTTTTAGTTAACCATATCTCCCATTCATTAATTCTATGTTCCATCTTCTCTTTAGTTAACCATATTTCCCATTCCTTTGCGCTATGTTCCATTTTCTTTTTAGCTGACCATTGCACCCATTCGTTCACTCTGCGTTCCATCTTCTCTTTAGTTAACCATATCTCCCATTCATTCATTCTATGTTCCATCTTCTCTTTAGTTAACCGTATTTCCCATTCCTTTGCTCTATGTTCCATTTTCTTTTTAGCGGACTGTTGCACCCATTCCTTTAGCACGTTTTACCTTCTCTTCAGTTGTCCATTGCATATTCCCCTCTATGTTCCATCTTCTCTTCTCTATTGCTCATTCTATTCATGCCTCCATCACCCATTTCACTTTCTCTTCAAAGGCTCGTCCCCTTCACTTGTTTACTCCATATTCACGTCTCTTGTTCAGTTCTTGTTCTTCTCTTTCATCAGTTTTATTATAACTGGAAAGGTGACAAACAGGGCACTGAAAAACGAATTAATATTATTCAACTTACAATGTCTATTCTTAGAGGTAAGAGAAGTTTCCTTCTACATCAACAAGAAATACAAATATTTCCTAAGTCAATGTAAATAGGTAATATTTTCAATGGAAAATAATAAGTACCTGGAGAGCAGCCAGATAGGAAACCTCATGCATTTGGAGGGAAACGATTTGTTTCTGAACTTGGATAACCTAAATGTTGTGTATATTATACATATATTGTTTGAAAAGATGTTTTCGCTTTTCCGCTTCCTGCGCCACAAGCTTCGCTTGAACTTGACCATTAAGCCAGTTGTTTTGCATAGTGTACTTTGTGCTGGACGTAACACTAGGGCACATTAAAGCCACACAATGCTGGCTCTGATCCACCAGACTAATACGTATTTTGCAGGATCATCAACTGGCCGACTGGAGCCACATCAATAATAGTGAGGACAGGAGTTTGTCGACAAGGTTTGCAAGGTAAACCAGCCATCCTTGGTTTTTATTTGGGCTAAAGATTTCGAAGGACTATGGAACAGATCCTCTGCTTTGACCCACTAGACACCGGTGCCTGAGGTCACGTGGATAGCTCAGCCACCATTTTGGACCTAGTTATCATTGCATTCTTAGTTTCCCAGTCCATATACCAACAGACTTGGTGGCACAAGGTATTGTTATATATAAAGTAAATTACTGGCATCTTCTGTAAACACCATTACTCTTCAGTAACAACAGACAGCAGGCGCTCTATAATGGATATTTTGTAGGGTCTTGTGCTTGTTGTCCATGGTGACGTATCTATTTGTCTCGGCACTGTTAAGCATGTCATCATTTGTTAGCCATTTTCCCCAGGTTAAAGGTTCTAGAGCTCGGAAATAGAGTGCAGCGGTTGCAAAAGACTAAAATACCCCTAAAGACCCCAGTAATGTAGATATTAATCGTGTCTTGGCTCGAGCAACCCGTGCGTTTCCAGACCACAGTGCGTGCTGCATGTGATACGTACAGAATAAACCCTTTTCCTGCTAAATAGGATTGCGTTTTTACATTAGTCGTGAATCCTGCCTTGATCCCCTGCACTTTGGAAAAGCTTACTCCAAGAAAAAGTATCAATCAAATTAAATCTCCTTTTTTTCCCCCTCCTTAACTGAATCTCCTTGGCTCCATTTCTAGGGAGAATTCCTAACCTTTATATCCACACATTAAGCAATCGATACTCTGTCCACATTAGAACTGGTTATGGATTTTTTTTTTGTTCCTTTTCTCATAAATCTATATAATGCAAGTACTTGTGCAAATTCAACCAAGAAATACAGTTTCTGTAACCAAGGGTTTGTTAGAATCTTCTAAAGAAGAGTGGGAATCCAATGAATGGAAACCAGGAAAATGGACGCTCAATTTATGGTCTACGACCGGCCCTAGGTTTTCTACAGCCCAAGGAGAGCTATGTCTGTGGCCCCCTTCTCGATGCTCCTGCTGAGTATCATGGAATAGGTCCTCACGGCGGCCCCCTGCTACCAGCTCACCACCCCAGGAAGGTGTCTTGCTTTTCTGTATAGTATGACCAGCCCTTCCAAGCAAAATCATGGATCTCCACTGTGTAGCAATACCCAAAAACCCCATAATTGTATAATTTACTTATTCCCACCCAGAAAGTCCTGATGCCCATCCCTGATAGCCTTTTTTTTTTTTTGTCTCAGTCTACGGAGTAGGAGAGGCTTATTTGGAAAGGGTGGTTGGGAAGACAAAAGAGTTTTCATTAAACCATGAATGATACAAACGCCTTACTACTGCCGTAAAGCGAGGATGCGCGATTAAAACCATAGCTCCCACAGCGCGCCTGGAATAAAAATGGAGATGACCAGTGGTTTAAATGAAACAACTTTCTGAACATGTTTTAAAAAGCTGTTAAAGCCAACATTGGGTTAAAGCTTCCCGCCATAATATATTCACAGGAAAATAAAAGGTTCCGTTGGCAGTAATTAAACTTGTAAAAATGTTATTATTTTAGAGAGAGTTTTAGAAAAAAGAGATGACTTTTGGCGAATACTCGGCGGGTTAACAGGGGAAGTTCACCATTTTACCGACAGCCCGTTACAGGCGCCACTGATAAGCGCGAGGGATGGGAAGACTGTGAGAAATGTTTTTATCTCCTTTTAGTCACAATGCTGGAGAGACTCTCAGGAATTATCGGTTCACCCAAGTATAGTTTTAAAATAAAAGCTGTTAATGCACTGGTCCTAATGAGAAGCCCGATGTAGCATCAACGCGGCGATTAGATACCCCACCTCTCGGTTTATGTAATGCTATCGGACAAAGAAAAGAATGAGGAGAACGAGGGGGAGAGGGAGATAAAGGGAGGGAGATAGAGGGAATGGAGCGAAGTGATGAAGTGCCTTGGATGGGCTTTAAAGAAAACATGGACGTTTTGTAAGAAGGGAGGACTAAGGGCCAGTACTGGATGAACAGCAGGTCACTGGATCCCTGTCCAAGCAGCTGGAATCAGAACGAACGTGGCGTAGATAGTAAATACAGAGTCCCTATTGAGCCATTGTAGACTTGCTGCCGGGTTCAAGCAAGTAGGTGAGACGCCCCGTTTTAGATACGTCCCAAGTGTCCTTGTTTTTCTGGGACAGTCTTGATTTCTGGGCACCGGTCAGCCTAGGGAGCAGTAAGGTCAGGAGAGACCTCCACTGGAGCTCATTCATTGCCTACGCTCTGAAGCTGAGATCCGCCAGGAGGCGCATTGGGTAAGAATGGTAGGTAGTCACGCCTCTGGCCCTACCCACTTCTGCATCTGGCCCTGCCCCTTTCTACCTCTAGCCACACCCAACCCATGTGTCCCGATCTGGGGGTCGCACGGTCCCTACATGTTTTATTCTTTCACCTAAACCCAACAGCGCCTTCTCGCTTTCGTCGAAATAAACAGAAAAAATCACTGTCCTTAAAAAAAGGAATTTTGTTTTTCCAATGTATGAATTTGTTGCGGCTCGGAAAGAAGCGTGGATTCTGTGACGAGCCGAATAGCAGGAGTGATGGCAGAAAATAAAACTTTTTTTTTTTTAAATAGGTGAGCAAATAGTTCCTATTTATACGGTTTGGCCGGGGCAGGTGTTTTTAAGAGCCCATTATAATTATAACCATGAAAGAATCTTGTGTGACGCTCAGAATGAAAGATCTTGTTATTAAACCTGAGATATTATCACGCGCCAGCCCAACCAGGACACAGCGGGTCAGCCAATACCACAGATTAACCCAGTGCTGACCAAGCCAGCCATGTTTTGGTGAGCTAGGAATCGGTAGTAGCCGGGGGGGGGGCGCCGAGGCGGTGCCGAGGTGGCAGGGAGCGATTGGTCGCTGAAAATATTGCTGCTCGGCGCCCCTCTCTCTCCTCCGCTCCCTGCCGCCTGGGCACTGTGTACCCCGTGCATCCACCACGGTGCGCCCCTGCATAGTAGAGGGCAAGAGGGGCACTTGCACCCTTACCCCATGAAGTTCCCTGGTAATGCCACCCTATCACACCTGTGTTTTGCCCCTTAGATAGGGCTAATATTTGCCCCCTTTGATTCCATTCACTACACGGAAAGTGAGAAATCTCCCCACATTAATTATACATTGTACAGGGCCACCTCAGCCCCTCCTGCAGGTGAAGTTGACCCTCCATAGCGCATACAGAAGCCTGAAATGTGAGTCCCTCAGCCTGGATTACGATACGCAGCTCTAATGGTCCATTGGTTTAGGTCTCTGGTGTATTGCACTTTTAAACATGGTGGCCAGGTACCATTTAAACTGGAGGTGCTTATGGCAAACGCATAGTGCAGGTTAAAGGCGTCTCTGCCCTGTGCACTGCATTTCAAATGATTGTCTGTAAAGGTGAAATGCGGTCACCCAACTTTCTAAGGACATTTACTCAGTGTCTGGGCTATTCACTGAGCAGGGCGAGGACGGGCCTTGAACTCGAGGTGCGGATTCAGCCTCCGCTGTTCTCAGGGAATAAAAGCACGGAGGCGGCCATTGTTCGCATTGTCCTGATAATCCCGGCTTGCCGGCGGCGTGTCCTCCAGCTCTGATTTCTGCAGACATTGTTATTTGCTGACATGAAAGAAGATAGAACTGGCTGACAACGGGCATTGTCTTCTTCACATGCGAGTGCGAGCTCCTCTGGCCAACTCCCATCATCCATTGTATCCTCGGTGAATTGTGAATTGTCCTTAACCCGCCATGGGACTTCCAAGCCATTTCTTGGGGCATTCCGGTTTAGTTGTTTTAGCTCCTTGCTGAGCTGTAACTCCTATGACACTCAGCCAGACTCCATAAATAGGCTATGGCTTAATCTTGTGGAGCGGCTGGATGTCACCCAAGAGCCTACAGAACGATAGAAGGCGATATAAAGCATGTGAGGACGTCCGCCAGCCCTCCGTGTTATTGGACAAAACGAGCGACCTGTCCTTAAAGTCGTACTTAACCGTTTCTAGGTGACATCATTTCTGTGGCGAGTGAGGTCATAACAAAGATTTGTTAATCTGAATTTTACGTCTATGAGAAGGAACTTGGACTTTATTGGCCTGGAATTCCTTCCACATAAACGCAATGCATTCACAGCTCTTAGAAAGCAGGAGTCCGGAGCGGCCCTTGTAGGGGTGAGGTGGTAACGCGGGTCAGTTCCTTGGGTGTTTCTGTGTGGGGGGGGGCGTTGTGGTTATTTGTGGGGTAGTGGCTAGCGACAGGGTGAAGCGACCTTGGTGGTATAGCAGGTTAACCACTTAAACCCCTGGGGCAGTACTGAGGTTTACAGAGGGAGTCTCTAGGGCTAGTCAGGCCCGGTATTTCATTCTGCTATGTGCCGGAACGGCCATCTTGCATCCTGAGATGATTCTGATAATAAACCATCTCTAGCACTGCCGGCTCGTGCGCGGGGCCGATGAATAAATGCGCGTGCAATCCAGGAAGTCGGACACAACTTCCTGCCACTGCGATCTGCACCGAGGGATCATGGGAAACCCATGAATACGTTAATGAATATATGAAGTAAAAGCAGCTTTTCATTCCGTCACGTTGATGCGAATGCATGGAACGGTTAAACTGGCCGTGTGACTGGCTACAGACATGAATCATCGGCAATCTTCACATTTATTTCACACTGTGGTTTACCCAGCATTACGCATCGTGTCTCTCATACAACGAGGTCTGAGCGAAGTCTCGAGCGCTCTCTCAGAAAGGGGACTCGGAGTCTGTCACGTCCTGCCTACAGTCATCCATTCTTTTTCCAATATGGCGGTTTTCCCCAGCGTCTCCCATCCCAATACCGGGGAACTCTCAGGGTTTGACCCAGAGCCTCAGGCTTGTTGCCCCAGTCTCAGGGTGAAGGGGCAGATTCTCGGGGTCACACAGTCCGCAGCTGACTCCTTCCTACCCCCCCCCCTCTGTGATCATATATAAGACTCCCAGTTGATGCATTTGCTCCCAGTATGTTATGGCTGATATCCCTGTTTGAATTCAGGTGACTCAATGAAATGTATCTTTCAAAAACGACAAGTCAAGGTTTTCATGAGGGCCGGTATTAGAGCCATATGGGTAACACATTTATCTACATAGAATCTTCACAGTGGGCTATTAAAGGGTTAATATCTTAAGAGTCTCAGGGGCAGCTCATTAAGACAGTTGTCAGGTATGCCCGTCACTTGTGTGATGTTTTCGTGAATGTGGGGTTTCAGGGGCCGGGGCCGTTATACGTGCGGGGGCCCCAGGGAAGTGTCGCTTCCCCCAAGGTGTGTATTAAACCAGTTTGCGGGAATTAGTACATCAAGGTTATCCCCCCCCCCCCCCCGGTGTTTTCTTACCCGCTCCTTTTCTATTAAAAAATACTCTCAAGACCAAAAAAAACTGAAGTGTTTGTTAAGCTCTGATTGTGAAACAAATATGTCGATCTCTGTATTACCCCTACCACTTCCGCTGGGAAACCATTCCCTGTATTTACTTTCCTTTTTTGGGAAACTTACTCATAAATGATTAACTCTGAATAGAACCCACCGTTTGAACCAATATTTACTGTGAAAAAAAAATAAAGCCCTGTTAAATCACTTAAATATGTAACAATTCTGTCATATTTCCCCTGTATCCGTCAACATTTACATATTAATGGCTTCCTGACGTTTGTAACGCCGTTCATCGTCAGGACTTTAGTAGCCCCGTTGATGTTTTATTGTCCTCGTGGAAGTAATGTCTCCGGCATAGCACACCAGGGACTATTCACTAAAGGATGAGCGGACTAAATCTGGCACTTGTTTGGTCCGACTAGCCTGAGTCGGCTTTCATTTTATGAAGTTGGCTCAATTGATTTCAATTGAATCGCCCTGAGCTTTGATGCAAAGTATTGCCCCTTGACCAAGCTGAAAGGGGGGGTTTGAACTCAGCAAAAACAACCCAGCCCTTCTTGGTTGAGAGCCACAGCTGGCGAATCCCTTCTTCTCATTAAAGTGACATTAATGATACATTTAGTTATGTTTTAGTTATTTACTTAGTTTTGGTTATTTTTCTATCATTTCTGAGCTGAAATTAGATTCTGCATAAGGAGAAATATTAGGACATAGCCTACAACTAGAGGGGCAGAGGCTTAAAAGTAATGTAAAGAGGTTTTACTTTACTGTGAGGGTAGTAGAGGAATGGCACAGCCTCCCAGCAGAAGTGGTAGAGGCTAATAGAGTTGCGAACGGCCGTCGTAAACATCGATTAACGTTAATGATGAGATCGGAAGGCCAGGGTGATTGGATGAGAACGCAGGGAACTTGTCCTTGGGACTGATGTCAGGGAGGACGTTAGCCGCTGCCATGTACAGAACTGCCAAAAACACAGAATATTTTTTACCCCATTCAATGATTTTTTTTTTTTTTTAAAAATGGCTGAAATCATCTTAGAAACAACAAAATGTCTACAATTCCCTGCGAGGAGAAACACAAAGTTTTAACGGCCCCATTCGGCCCCCGTCTAGTTGTTCTCCTGCTGTAAAGACTCAAAACTTAATCGGTCGTTGGTCTCGTCTTAGATTCAGGAGCCGGATGTCTGTCCCATGCATGTTTAATACCCTCGCTGTATTACCCTCTACCACTGCTGCTGGGAGGTGGTTCCACTTATCTACCACCCTCTCAGTAAAGTAACTGTAAGGTGTTTAAATCCCACAATATTGTCAGTAGCTGGATTATTATCTGTTATGATTTAGACTTTTATCGTCCGGGGCACTGTGGACCACGTGGATTGTGACGAAGTGTTTCATGATGCCCTGTACCGGGGCAGTTTAATACCAGCAGCCCTAGCCTGGGGCAGGAAGGTACTTGCTAAAAGTAGGGGGAATAGTAAACTCGTATTCAGCAGTCTTTTGCTGGTTCTATCAGGGCAAAGAGCTGCTCGTTCCCTTCTGAATCGGGGCAATAAGATTCCGAGTCCCCCCGTGCCAGTGCCGGAAGATACAGGTTTTGATGTTTTGGGGCAATTGTACTGCTTTGGGCAAATAAAGGAGCTAATTTGCCTATAGACGGGGCAGCAGGCCTGTCCTGGGGGCTCGGAACTTTGATATCATCAAACATTCCATTAGACTGAGCATGCGCCTAATACGCCACGTTCGTTAGGAGCCATGTTGCCGAAGGGGAGGGGCTTATGAGCAGGTACGTAGGTAGAGCCCCTCCCATTTTTAGAGCCAGAGGGGAGCCAGCAAAAATCTAGGTGCTGCGTTGAGCGCTTAACAGCCCCCCAAGGGCAGTCGCTGCCTTGTTATGCTATGTTGGGTTAATGAGCTCTCCAACTTCACTCCGCCTAATACCGGAAATATTATTAAAACAGGAAAAAAAACGTTTACAAAATCATTATCTATAATCATGATGTGACGTTTGTGGCGGAAGAAAGGAAATTCCAAACTTTCTTCCAGACAACGGGCGGCTTCCTGACGTTTCTTTCTCATTTAAGAACCCAACAACAATGCTCAATTAATTCTGTCAGACGTCGAATAATCACTAATCGTGAGAATTTACTGCCAGCCATAAATTGCGCTATGCCCCAAAACGCCACATAACGCAGGCAGATCCTCCTTAAATGAACAATCCCGTAAACGTGGCTTTCCTGAGACGCTGGCGCCGCACCAGCCGCCCGTCCTGAAAGGACTTGTCCTACGAAGTCACTTCTTACAAGCGGAGAACAAAAGCAGGGAAGCCGGAAATTCCCGAGTCTGCTCATCCCTGCAGCGCGCCCGGCTCCTCATTCTGCATCATCGGAGGGAAAGTCGCAGCATTTTTATCACTGTGATCAAATTCATAATATGTATATATATCAAAAATATTGCGTTTAAAAAAAAAATAAAAAAATTAGGTTTTTGTAAAATAATTTTTTCCGGTAGCTGCATATCAGCCATTTGTATGATTCTCGCTCTGTTATCCGACCCTGATCTACTAAACAAACCCCCCATACTGCCTGTGGGGAACAATAGAATGGCTCAGTCTTAATCACCAGCTTGATTCTGACTAATTAAAGTATACAGAGAACGGACTTCATTAGCGTTGCCATAAAGCATCAGCTCAGTGTAGTATTTGAGCAGGAAATTCACCCAAAATATCACATAACCGACAACATGTTATATTACTGTATACAGCGCTGGGGGTTATATTGCTGTATACAGCGCTGGGGGGTTATATTACTG
>VKOC01000001.1:59723615-59736620 GCA_009364415.1 Spea multiplicata | reverse complement strand
GGGGGTTATATTACTGTATACAGCGCTGGGGGTTATATTACTGTATACAGCGCTGGGGGTTATATTACTGTATACAGCACTTTACATTTACATTTTATTACTTACTTTACTCAGACGTCAATGAATGAAATCTATGAAATGACCTAAAAGGAAACTGCAACAGAGGCAGATATTCTGGAATATACATTTTAAAGATGTGTAATAATTTTGTTGAATAATATATTCTCAGAATAATGTATTTCATGTATAACCGTATCCTGTAAGTTTGTAACTTTGCTGTAGGTGCTGTTCACTCGCCTTCCCACGAAATATGAGGATTATTCCGCCCGAATTAAATAAATAGTGTCCGAGAACGGAAGGATTTCTCTACTGCCGGCTCAGGGTGTTCTGAGTTACCCCTTTTCATTTTAATTTAATATTACAGTTTTTCCTGCAAACCGTTGGCCGTTTTAGTCGCCCGCCGATGAACTCTTTCTAGAGTCAATATGTTTCTGGAGATGAGGTCTCCAGAAGTCTACTAACCCTGATTAGTTAACGGTTTGGGGTATTTTATCCCATATCGGTAATTCTGTTTCTAGCTCAGCCAATAGCGGCGCTGTTATGTTCTAAAGACTGTTCTGTTGAGCCGCATCTTTCCTCCCCAAACATGGCGATCGACCGTAGCTGCACGAAAACATAAGACGGTATCTCTTCATCAAAGGATTCAGCCTAATTCACGCAATTTATTACCTCTACCTGGGCTCCGGCCAAAATAATCCGTCAGCCAATAGCATTCGCTTGGAGACGCTCCATAGAAAATATTATTCTTTTGTTCTTGACTCTGATAACAAAGCATCTCAAATTCTCAGACCTCGTACAAATAAAATCAGTCCGCAGATACCTTTCATAAAGCACCCCACCCTCGGGCAATAATCGCACTATTTACAGAAAAGGGGACTTTGTGCCAAGGCAAATTTACATTTAAGATGTAGCTGAATTACAAACGTATTCTCGCCGGGGATGGTTAGCTAATGTTTTTAGTTAAATCTGAGTCACCATAAGCTTAACGCATTACTTATTTCACAATGAACGCAAACCTTTTTCAGGCTGGGTATAAAATAATCAATATTAATATTATCTATATTAATATTATATTAAAATAATCTATATTAATTAGAACTATAATATAATACTATAATTATAATAATATAAAATATATAATGATATCTAATAATAATAATAGAAAATATATAATAATATTAAATATAATACCAATGATATAAATAATAATATAAAATATATAATAATAATATAACAATAATAATATAAATACTATAATATAATAATATAAATATAAACTATATAGAATTATAATATAATAAATAATATAAATAATAAATGAAGATCATAATAATAAATAATGTAAAATATATAAATAAATATAAATATAATACCATGATATAATAACAATCTAAAATATATAATAATATATAACAATAATAATATAATTAGGATCAGTTTAATGGTTAAATAAAGTGGAACTTAATATATTAGTGGGTTGACCACAATTTGCCATCAGAATGTTTAAGAAAATCGGGGGAACAAAAGGCCAATGCGAAATGATCATTATGTGTAAATTGCAAAAACATCGTTTTCCTAAAAAAACCTTGTCAATTAGTATCATTAGCGACGCATTCTGTCCCAGACTGACTAGGTCCAAGGGAACGGAAAAACCAAGAGCCAATCCCCTTCTTGGGTGATCCGGCTCCTGGTAGCACCTGTTCAAAGGGCCACTTAAAGGGGAGATCACCGATCTTCCCAGCCAGCCTATTAACAGTTTGGAGGACTTTGGCAGCACAGCCTCCATACTTCACTTCCGCCCATTTCTGGAATAAGACGTCATCTCCTGGCTCGGAAGAGTAAATGATGGCGCAGCTAGTGGCAGTGCCATAGTTATCAACACTGAGTATCATGCCTATTAGGTTTAGGCTGAAAGGGTGATAGATAGATGGAACAGCCTTCCAGCTGAAGTGGTAGAGGCTAATACAGTGAGGAGATGTAAACACACACGGGCTAGGCATACGGCTCCTGAATCTAAGACGAGACCAACGGCTGATGAAGGTTTGAGTCTTTACAGCAGGAAAAACAGGCAGACTAGACGGGGGCCGAATGGGGCCGATCTGCCGGCAGGTTCTGTGCTTTTGTGTTAGGCAAATCTCACACGTAGCCTCTGTACTTACTAAACAAAGACTTACGGAGCCTTGGAAGATAATAAAATGAGAATGAAAAATGTGCGTGAGAAGTTCTGAAGTGTTCCAGGATATATTAGGCTTCTGCTGATAACCTTGAATCAAGGTCACCCACACTGAAGCGCACTGAAGCACACCCAGTCTCCGCGGATTCATTTATCGCTACTAATGTATGGAAAGCACATTTCTCTGCGTTTGAGAAAAACAGTGTATTTACCGTAACTTGTTCCCTGCTAACAGGGATCCAGTAAGGGAGGCGAAGGAGGGATACGGCCAAAAATGTACATTACTGAAGCTACTGTATGTTGGGTTTGTGAATATTCAAGAGACTGAGACGATAGAAGATCGTATAAGCGTTATATAGCACCGCCATATTCCACAGCGCTGTACAATGGGTGAACAGGACATAACAAGTAGAGTATCACATAATATGGGCTTACAGAAACAACAGGTAAGAAGGGTCCTGGTCAAAGGAGCTTACAATCTAGAAGACTAGTGAAGGTTTCTCTGGATTTACATTTCATTATTATCTATCTATCTATCTATCTATCTATCCATCTATCTATCTATCTGTCCATCTGTCCATCTATCTATCTATCATATTTATTTCTTATTATTTTCATAATATATTGTTGTGTTCTCGACCCACTTTTTTTCCTCCCCTCCTTCTCTATGAGGTCAGAATGTTTGCTGGGTATGAGGGTATTACAGGGTTTCTTCAGCCCTAAAAGCCCCGATAATGTGTATAGAAACAGCAGGAAACGGATTACGAAATAATTTGTCTGAATAAAATACATAATACCTCGAAAACAATAATAATACATTTTAATGAAAAAAAAAAATATAATTTCTTTTAAATTCCCGATTACAGAAATAGCTATTAATAGATCTCAAATTCACATAAAAAGTCTCTGTAGGGCCCCGCCCATACCACACCTCCAACCACGCCCCCAACCAACCCTCTTTTGGCCGTTTGTTATAAGGGCCAAAAAAGAAAATGTGTTCTATAAACATTATATTTAATAACGCAGCACCAGTTCCATGAATGAACTGTCAGCGCAGACAATGGGATGGGGGCCGGGTGTTTGTACGGATTCCTTAGCCTTTTGCTGGTATCTGTACAAAGAAACCTCAGCAGTCTGACCCTGGCGTGAACTCACACTTTAAGTAGCTGGAAGCAATATGAGGGCTTTAGGCTCTATTCTGCTTTTGTGTTCTCGGCAACCACCTCCAGGAATTTGCTGGGAAAATAAAACAGACGCGGAGGCCGCCGGGCGCTGGATACACAAGGATACAGTATCACCTTAACGTGTATGTTTGCCTTTATTTACAGGGCAATATATTTGTTCCTCCCCGAAAGGAGTTACCAGTTTGTTTGTTTGTTTTTTTTAAAAAAAAGGATCGTTTTAAAAGTTAACTGGCGTTACCGTCCAAAAAAAACGCAAAATAAATAAAGAGCGAGGATGGGAAACAATAACCTTCCCAGGCGGAAAAGACAATTCGATTTTAAGGTGAAGATATGAGATTTTTGATTGTTTGAAATGTCAGGACCTGGAAAAAAATACTTAAAAAATAATCATCTTTTTGTAGCCGACAGTTTAATAACAATGGACCGTAGCCGAGCGTACCTCCCAAGTGTCCCTGTTAAGGAGGGCTAGCCCCATTTTTTTTTAGAGCCGGGAAAAAACCCCATGTGCCTATATATGATAAACGTGTAATGTGGTAGCAGCAGCCAATCACATGTCTGCTATCTGAATAGTGATGTTTGCTAGGATGCACGGCATTGGCTGCTGCTGCTCCTACTGATTTCAGGGCTCACATTGTCTTCAATAGGAGTGCTACTGAGCACGTGCAAGAAGTGTACATAAGTATGCTTCCTGGTTTCAACAGAGGCAGCCAG
Source organism: Spea multiplicata (assembly GCA_009364415.1). Lineage (NCBI taxonomy): Eukaryota > Metazoa > Chordata > Amphibia > Anura > Pelobatidae > Spea > Spea multiplicata. The sequence continues at coordinate 59,732,492 of VKOC01000001.1, read as the reverse complement.
GGGAGGAGTTATACGGGACAATAACACCAATAGCTAAGTAATACTAGCACTAATTTGCATGCAGTAGAATGCATGGGCGTCCACTGTTTCCATACACATTATCAGGGCTTTTAGGGCTGTAGAACCCCATGATACCCTCATACCCAGCAAACATTCTGACCTCCTAGAAAAGAGGGGCATCGGGGGGGGGAGAGAAGGACAGAGGGATTTAGGTCCTCCTAATTCTGTGTAAATATCATATTTAATGTCATTGACTGTTCTGTGAATGTATATATTAAGAGGTCTCGTGGTACTCATGGTTTAGCAGACATATATTTATTTACCCCCTATTTTCCTTCATTCCTTTAATATGTTTTATTTATTTGTTGTTTTTTTTTCCATTTTACACGTAATCTGACGAGACCGAGGACCGGTGGAGTCAGCTTACAGCAGGAAAAATGGGCAGGCTAGATGGGTCATGTGACGTCAGGCTCTAAGACATGGCGGTGGAGAGGACTGTGATATTCATCGAAAGTCTTTGGCATGTCATCATCGCTGCATCTATGATGTAATGTCTGTTAGTAGTGCCTTCCACGCATATCTGGCGGTGTTAGGAATATTTACACCATAAACATGTCAACGTATAGGGGAGTTGCTATGGAATGTTTTTGATATACAGGGTCAGCCGAGTGAGAATACCTTCGTACTCACTTCTTACACGATTACGCCATCAGCATTTTTTTTGCTAATATATGTGCCTATATAACATATAAAATATATATATTAATATACATATCACCATCATATTCAGCAGCAATGTACAACGGACAAAAAAAGGACACAACAACCACATCTGGGATCTCTGGGTCTGACCTGGAGTCTCTGAGTAAAGCCCCACTTCCCTGGGTCTCTGATTCCGTTTCTCCAAAACCCAATCATGTTCTGCCCATTCCCTGCCCACTTTCCACTGATCCCCGCCCAGTTACCGCCCGCTCACGCTTATCAGAGGCTAGCCCTGCCCCGACTTGCAGCTAGACCCACCCCTTTGCGAACCCGCACCCCCATATTTTCCAGGACATGCATACTTTTCACATGTTGCTGAACGGGGCATGTAAAGTGCTGCCCCCTACAGCATGTAAGAGGCATAAGTTCACGGATGAGCTTACAATCTATATTGCGAAGAAAAAAAAAAAACTGTGCAAAGGATCAAAGCAAAAAAAATAACCTTTTCCTCTTCGTTTTGTATATACGTGTTTACTAGGAGCCTTAGATACGGCCACCAGCTTCCCTAAAGCTTCATCGCTGCTAAAAGAACGCGGTAATTATCCTTCCAAACTCGCCGAGAGAGCCCGAGACATTTTCTTCTAATGCCGTAATATGGTAACTTTCCAATTTTTTTTAATTTTTTTTAGAGAAAAACAAACACAGCCTCAGGCGTAGGTAACTTCTGGTATTCCTGCAGCTGACTTCAATTCCCACAGGGCTGCTGGGACTTGTAGTGTATCCATGGTGCGGAATTCAAATATCTATTATCGATATAAACCGTAAAAAAAAAAAATAACATATTTCCCAATCATATTTCTCCTTCCATTTTTTAATTTTTTTTTGTTTTAACTCTTCTTAGAAACCATAAAATAAGCAGTGATTTCTCTGCCCCGGTTCGTTTTGCTTGTGCAAGAGGAAGTGGCAGAATTTCAATCCAAATAAAACCTTAAAGGCTTGGCCTGCGATGTTACAGGAAAGATTGAATAAAGAAAAATAATAATAATAAAATTAACCTAGTCACCGCCAGAACGGCCCACAATGCATTGCTGCAAAGGCCGTGTTTCGTAGGCTGGCGTCGGCAGCAGACACCTGGTCTAGTATTACCCCCTGGCGCCGAGTAATATTATTAGGGTATTATTATTGTGGTTAAAGATAATTGGTTAGTTACCGTTTAATAATAATAATACCCAGAACGTTACCGGATTTCTTTACCTGGCGCCGGGTTTTGATGACGCGGAGTTCGTCCCGGTTGGAGAAAAAGGGGCGAGGGGAATTGGCGGGGGGCAGAATTGGTTCTAAAGTTTAATGGAATAACCCAATGGGCTGGAGCTTATATCCCAAGTGTCCCTTATGGAGGTGCAGTCTCTCTCTTGGACCCAAATCTCTCTGTCCCTCCTTCCTCAGACAGTTGAAGTGCCAGTGACTATGCCTTGGACGGAGTGTCCCCCGAAGCAAAACTGGGGGGGGCATCGTAACGTAATAGCAACAGCCAAACATGGGTCCACGACCAGGCCTCCTGCTGTGCATCTGCTCAATGAGACGGCCATGAAGAAGATCTCCCCAGTTGGCCCAATTACACCATAGAGGACTGATGCATTAAAATGTGTTGTGCGCCATTAAGACGCAGAGTGCTGAGATATGACATCATATGACCATACGGGTGAAACGCTGCTTCTTCGGGTCTCCGCGACACCATTGGGGAAAACGCTGGGTAGTGGGAGCTGCGTGCCCCACTCCACACCCACAGCACTGACAACAGCGCGACCGCCCACCGACGGGTAGGCTGTGCCGGAATGTTCCCAGGAACTCATATGACGTCCATAATGACGCACAGCCGTGGGAGCAGTCGTTGCCGCCAAAGGTCTCACTTTGTGGCCATGTTCACTGTGGAATAAACAAGGAAATAATTTATGGAATTATTGGCAAAATCTTTGTATGCTTTACTTTTTTCCCTATTATTTGTGAGGGCATGTGAGAGATGCAAGGGGTGTGGTTAAATGTTGACTCCTCCCATTCCTTCCTAAACTCTGCCAACCTTAAGCACTCCCCGTGCACGATTGCTAATGTTCCAGAACACTCACACAGATCTCAGGGTCTGCACCATTATTCCTCCATGTTACGTTATCTCTCCGCTGTGAAGTTGCTGATTGTTGTTGATTGGTTGAGGTGGGGAGAGGAGAAAGCCAGGACTGGACAGTTATTAGATGTTTTCGTTTGGTCGTCATGTGGCAGACCCCAACTAAATACATTGTACAGCGCTACAGAATAGGATGGCGCTGTATAAAACACTCTTAGATGGAACGTAAGGAGGCTTTAGTTTACTGAGAGGGTGGTGGATGAGCAGAACAGCTTCCCAGCAGAAGTGGTAGAGGGTAATACAGAGGGAACTGTGATTCTAATCTGTTTTTTTTTATGGTAGCATTGACCATGGTGGCAGTTGGTCTGTATTTAGGGGGACATTGGGGTGCGTCTCTGTCCCCGTATAAACCCCTGTTTGTTCCCCCTGTGCCTCGGTGCGTTTTGCTGACTTCTTCCATAAGGAAGGGGGGGGGGGGCTGCGTTGCTTTGATGCTTGGAACGTGGAAGGATGTTAAAAATACCATTTTTTTTCTATATATGTATAAGAATATTACTACCGATGTTGATGTGTAACCAGAACAGTTGCCTGGATGCAGCCGTGCTAATGCCGTGTTACACGCACAGCCATGAGATCAGCTTGGCACGCACACGGCAGCTCTGACCGCTGGAAATTCCTCCCGCATGCAGGATGTCTCCTATTGCTGGAAAGATGTCTATTTTGACACATTTTATGCCGGCCAAGGTTTTTTTTTATGATGCTAAGCTTGGCAACCGCGTAACCTTGATGCTCAAGAAAAATAGTTTTGCGGGGCTGGAAACAGCGGGGGTTCTGTTTCTTCCGTTGCCCTGAATCCTGCCCTCCAAGGACCCCTGAACTGAATTTCCCCCGACCCTCCAAATTGTATTTATTTGATGAATTTAGCTTTTAACCTCTCAATGTATGGGAGAACTTCCGAAAAGGGTCAAACCTGAGATTTTTTTTATGCATTAACCCTTTAATAGCCCTTCGCAAACATTCTATTATATTGACTCGCTTATGGTGGCAACCAAATGGTTCTGTCCTTATAAGAACCACAATGGATTTGTCACCTGCGTTCAAGCAGGGATTTCAGCTGTGATATAGCAGGGAGAAAAGCACCGGTTGGGGATGTCGAGAGATCATTAAATCAAAAAAGAATATGAAGCAAACCTGGGGACTCTCTGGCTCCGGCTGCCCGGGGTCCCCCTTGCGCGATTCGGGTAGGTGGTCCTGCTGTAGTCGGTGGGTGTCTCCAGGCGAAACCCGGTATGATATAAAGGCATCAGCCCCAGGCTCTCTAATATGCCCATTTACCCTGACATCTTGAGAATGGGGTAAAAACCCTGAGAGTCGGGGTAGAACACTGAGCAGTCCTGAGTATTATTGTAGTGTGGGGTTAGGAGGAAGCAGATGAACTGGGGTAAATTGTGACTGGGGGTAAAAGAATGGGGTGTGTGTGGGTTTCATGGATGAGGTCATCGCCATAGAAAAAAATACTTTTAAGACATAAGGAAGTATTTTTCTCAGAAACGAGATATGGATAATTTGCTGGCAGATCAGCCCCATTTGGCCCTATCTTGTCTGCCCATTAATCAGCCGTTGGTCTCGTCTGAGATTCAGGAGCCATATGCCCATTCCCTGCATGTTTAATTCCCCTTGATAACATCTACTACCTCTACTGGGTGGCTGTTCCACTTATCTACTGTCCTCTCCGTAAATATTTGTTGACGTGTCTATGAATGCAAGGGCGGTAAGGCAGAAATTTACCCCAACCGCCTTCTATTTGGTGAGCACACGGAATGCTCGATTGCGCCGTTAGAATGTTGGGATCACCTTTCATACGTCTTTAAAACCCGTTTCCCGTCGGCAGGATTTATGAATAAAAGTCTCCGGCCGGGAGCCTCATTGTCAATGCTTAAGTTGGAGAGAAATGGAGTTAACATTGGAGCTGGAGACCGGCGGTTCGGCTCTAAGACGAGTCTATTAGAATTTTATCAGCCTCTCGGCTGTGCATTCAGGTCTGCAGAGATAATAAAGCAAATAAAATCAAGGCTTCTTGTTTGGCGTCAGACGGTCAGATCGATGCTGACAAATGTTATTGGATCTAATAAATACTTTGTGTCTATTGATCAGGAACTCTATCATGAATTAATGGATGCTGGCTGAAGCAATAACTACTTGATTCTGGACCAAAGCAATAAGATCTGCCAAAATACATCACGCTAATAATGCTGAAAAGGAAAGGAAAAAACATTGCGGAGCTGGCATGGAGCGAACGGAGAAAGCGTTCCTTACGTCTCCATTATCAGGACCCGGCTTTATGCACCGGGATTCCTTAAGGAACTCATCTACTGAATAGAATAGAGGAAGGGGACTTGGGGGGGGGTAAGTATTCCTCATGAGCCTACCTGGCTGTGGCTACTCAGAGCCCCCCCGTTGCGGAATTTGCTGACGTTGCGGGTGGTCCCGCTGATGTCATTGGCCAGTCCCACTGACATTGCGGGACACACGCTATTTTGTGGGGAGCTCCCGTGACCCGGAGTTTCCACTTTAGTGACCCAGAGGGCCAGGTGAAGCCTGAAGTCTCCGGGCAAAACCCTGAGTCTGCCGACGAGGCTAGATATAGGCGAAAGAGGGATAACAGCGTTCCAAAAACGAAAAGGGAAGAGCCATTGTAGCCGGCTTGACTCTGGCTCACACTTCTCCTGTCCTGATGAAATGAGACGGTGGTGTATTTACCTTTGGAACCGGCCTAGGGCGTCCCCAGTCCCCTGCACTTCTGGCCCATGAGCCTGCGCAGCCTCCATAGCGTAAATAGGCCGATTGAGGAGATCACAGACCTCCCTTGTAACCTGCGTATTCTGCGGCAGGACAACAGTGGGCTTGACTGCCCAAAAGGGCAATATGCCCCCCCGGTTTTGTGCCAGGGGACTCTGGATACGTCACTGGTAATGGGGACTATTATCTTGGCCTCTCCTCCTCGAGGTCCCTTAATCAAATCTCCTTTATGCGGCTGCGATTATAAACGACATCGGCCTAGTTTGGTCATATGTATGGTCCGGACGTGTACATGTATTCTGTACTTTCCAGATTCCGGACCCCCGTATATAGGAGTGCAACCAAGGGTTGGATCTGACAGTTCTGGGTGGCCAAGTGGGTAGCAGTGCCCTGTCTGTACTACCTTAAGGTCTTAACTGTCCAAAATGACAACTTGCCATCCAAACGAAAAGAGAAAGCGGAATATAACAAAAGGGGTAGAAGGAGGGGTAACTTGGTAAATGACTGAGTTGGCGTACGCTGATAAAACAAAGGTTAGTGAGTGGCCCCGGTGGGAACGCTGGTGTGAGCTGCCGCTGAACTGCAACTCCCATTAATATCAGCCAGGCTAAGACTAAATGTCACTGGGACGTAAAAACATATAGAAATGAAATGGCACATTGCGCAGAATTTCATCAAGGTCTTGCCAACGAATAATGCAATAATACGAATAAATACATTTAATTCAATGTAAAAAAATGATAAAATGACTCATAAATAATAAAATAATAATAATAATAATATATTATGAAAAACAGAAAATAATTGTTAGTAAGCAAAGCAGTCTCTGGGTTAACAGTATTTGGTCAAAAATTTGCCGTTTAGTTTAATGTCGTTCTTTAGTTTTGTAACAGAAAATGCCACCCAGCGTGTCCCACGCTACCGAGCTGTCACATCCCGACATGTTGTGAAACGCGTTTGTCTAATTGTCTGTTCTGTATGATTTCCATCTGTCTCCCGGCTGAGGCCGCACACCATGAAAGGCTTCGCAAACTCAAAGCAGACCGCGCTTTTACCCAATAAAATGTATCAGAAAAGAAGAAGAAATGTTGCAAGTTTGCACGTGGGATGGGGGGGGGAGTCAGGAAAATCAACTCCATTTGTTGGAAGATATTTTGGGCCAGATGGCCGAAGAGCAGTCCTGGGGCAGAGTTCTAAAACAGGAGCTGTCACCGTGGTAACGGATGGAAAGTTTATATTCATTGATCAACATTGATTCAGAAAATTCATACAGAGCAGGAAGTTAAGATGACTGCTCCCATCTCTTACGCAATAATTAGGGTTTGGCACCGTTACATGGGTTTATTCCGTGTACTGCACCGTAACACGTATGAAAGCGTGTCTAGCTGTATCTCATAACACGGATGTATTTACATACCTGGAAACACCCACTAGCCAGAGCCCTTCATTGTTGGAATGTGGGTAAGTGGTCCTCTTTAGCTTGTGGGCGGTCCCACTGACCTTGTGGGCGGTCCCGCTGACTTTGTGGGTGGTCCCACTGACTTCGGTAGGCGGTCACACAGACAGCTGCTGTTTTTGGAGGGGAAGTGGGCGGGGAGTGGGGGCGTGCCACAAGCCCGCCTCCATGGAGTTTCTCCATGGTGACTTGGAGAATCGGGGAAACGAGGGGCGCCAGGACATGGCCTAGGACCAGGAGGGGTATAATTGCCCAATATACACCCCAAGATTAGTGAAAGAACGGGGGAGGATTGGGGTGTTTATCACCGTTCATATTACATAAATAAAAATATATATAATTATCAATGAAACCTATTCATAATATTTTTATGATGATTTATCGTGTTCATATATTTAATATTTATTTTATTTATACATTTTCCCACCTTTTGTTAAAGTAAAATAGAAGTAGTTATTAGCTATTAAAAAAAAGACGACATTTTGTGCCAGAATTAAATATATATTCTTTTTCTAGAAGGCCAAAGTACTTCTTCTGTGTTTTAAAACCACAGTGACCACTAGCTAGTATATAAATAAAAGTGAATTTTGGATCTGGGAGAGATTTTGTCCAAGCAGAAGTATTTTCTGAGGTATTAGTTTACATGAGTTCACTTATATATTATTTCAATGATTGCCTTGAAAACCCAACTTTTTGCTACTTTTTTTGTAAAATGTAAATGTTTGGTACGCCTCTGCCTCACTTAAACTTTCCAGGAGCAGAAGTAAAAAAAAAAAAAGAATATAAATAAGTTAAATAAAAATTAAAAATAATAAAATTACTAATAAAAATAAATAATAATAAAATTATTATTATTATTTATTTTTATTAGTCGTTTTAATATTTTACATTTTTAATTAATTATTCTTTTTATTTTATTTATTTATTATTCGTTTTTTTTTTTTTTTTGTAGTTTAATTTTTAAAATAAAATGACAAATTAGGAAAGTTCACCCCCTCATCCCTTTCATGCCTAGTTTATAATCAGTGGTTCATTCTTTGATATCTGCTAAGAAGGCGCACCAGACATTTTGCCAATCGCCAATAGAAACTAAACAAACAGACCCAAACACTGTCATCCCTCAGTAATATGGGATTCCACTTTAAATAGAAGTTTAAGTAAATATAGAAATATCAATTTACATGGACGTAGAATGTGTGCACGCATGAATACTTGTCATTGTCACTTATCCACCCTTTGAATGCCAAGGGGCTTTGCTACAATACCCACCCCCTACCTTGATATATACCCTTGGTTACCTGAAATAGGTGAGTTAACTTTTGGGGAGTGTTGGTTCTCTCCCTCTAAGTACTGAAAGGGTTACTGCTGCCACAGAAATTCTGATACATGCAGACTGCTATTTATAACGGTTTTTTCCCCTTAGTTAATTTTGGTGCAGAGATATTCTTCCTATCTGGAATACGGATGGCTAGCGTTACAGACGGCATTATGAACGGATTTATGGATGTCACAGATCACAGATTTATATCTTAGTTTGTAGAAAACATTACAAAATGTTAAAGTTACACAAAATAATCACCCAGTCAGACACTCCGACAAATGAAAGTCTATGGAGGAAGGGACTTCATTAGCATTGCCATAAAGCATCAGCTCAGTGCGGTGTTTGAGACGGGAAAGTCACCCAAAATACCACATGACCGACAGCAACGGCGGCTCCAGGTCTGCAGATAAAGTGAGTTTATTGGAACAAAATGAGATAAAACCAGGTTTTTTTTACTGTATACATCGCTGGGGGTTATAT
>VKOC01000001.1:59676921-59706110 GCA_009364415.1 Spea multiplicata | reverse complement strand
ATAACCCCAGCGCTGTATACAGTAATAACCCCCAGCGCTGTATACAGTAATATAACCCCCAGCGCTGTATACATTAATATAACCCTCAGCGCTGTATACAGGTTTTATCTAATTTGTCCCATCTAACACCATACCTAGCTGCTGCTTTATGGCGATGCTAATGAAGTCCGTTCCTCCATAGACTTTCATTAGTCAGAGTATCTGGCTGTGTGATTAAGATTGAGCCATTCTATTGTTCCCCGCAGGCAGTGTGATAAGGAGTTGGGATGTTTGTTTAGTAGATTGGGGATCAGATAACAGAATGAGAACAAAAACTAGAACTGATTTAAAAAAAGGAAAAACAATATTTTTGAAAATGTATTCACTATTAATGGAAAACATATATAATATCTGTATATCTGTACAGGATGCTCGGCGTGTATGACCAGTGGATCTATACGGGAACATGCATGGTCATTAAAGATCTATTCTATATTTTATAAGCATATCATCTCCCTGATCCAAAGTTACAACTCTGAGGTATTTACAAGAAATCTAGCACAAAAATATTGAAAAAAAATGTAAAATTAAAATTGATTAAAAAATGAAAAAGAAAAGAGAATTTTAAGTGAACTAAAATGTAGGAAAATATTTTTCGATGCTTTGCCACTTTTCCGTTTACATCGGACACGGCTGGGATACAAAATCTAAGAGGTTAAATATACATCATTAGAATTAAATATCACGTGATAAACTTCTCGGCGGTGTCACTTTACCTAGCAGTAAAGCATGTGACATCCCAAACATCCCTATTCCGCTATCGCTACAAAAAAAAAAAAACATAATGGCATAATTGGATCTGTATTAATTTTCGGTTCTAATTAACACTTCCCAGCGGGGGAGGGGGGGGGTTGCACAAGGGAACAATCTCCTCCTCTTCAAAATAAATTAAAATCATTACCATTCTCAGAAAAAGAAAAAAAAAAAAGGAGACATAATGTTCCTTGCTCTATTAAGCCCTTTCTTCTGTCAGCAAAGCAGGAGGCGCACGGCTATCCTGATTCCATATTCCAGTGGCAGATGGGTTTTATTAAAAAAAAAAAAAATTTTAAATAATAATGAATAAAAAACTTATTTTTAAGAAAAAAAAAACTGAAAGACTTCAAAGACGGAGATAAAAGGAATCTCCGCACTCGGTGCAAATCCTATCGATTATTTTTTATTCTTTTGCTTAGGATATCAGTTTAACGTATTCAGTGGATTAGCGTGTTTTAACCTTTGACCTCTGTCTAGACACCGTTCCGAATTCACTGTCCCTTTCTAATGAGAGATGGAGGCCCCTGTGGTCTTCAGGCTGGATGGTGGAGCCGGATCCGTTTCCAGGAACAGATGGAGAAGGCACCGGTACCACCAGCCTGGCTCCTTCCAACCGGCCGACTAAATTATGAAAGACGTCATTTTCTTTCGTCTTTCCAGTAAAGTCCGTCTTCCCTTAAACGCCCTGCATTACTGTCACTGACCGTGCGATCCTTAAAGACCCTTTAATCCTCTATATAACGGGGGGGGGGACCCCCTCCTTTCAGCCCCACCGATAAATAAGAGGACGGGAGTACCTAACAGATAATTAGATTGTAAGCTTTTGGGCCGAGCCCTCTTTCTCTAACGCATCGGTTCTGCTTGTAGTTTTGTCGGACCCTTGTAGGAAGCGCCGCGGACATTGTTGGCGCCATATAATAATAATTCATAAATAATTATTATTTAGCCAGGAACGGTTGGCTCAGATAGCTACATTTTCACCCAAACTATAGTACAAATATAATTAAATAATGAATAAAATAAATAAAAAGGTAGGTGGGAGATTCTTAGAAATAGTGCCGATTACGTGTAAATATGTTTGTTTAAAAACCTACATTAGATGTAAACCAAGTAATCATTTGGGACAGAAAACTCAAAATAGGGTCTCCCAAAAAACGGGGATAAAACAAAAAAGAGAATTTTTTTTTCTTTCTTTCCCCTAGAAACAAAAAGTATGAATAAAGCCAAAAGCGTCAGGGATATAATTAGCTATTTGTGGTTTCTTTAGGATGCTGGATGGGACATGAATGAGGTACTAAAGACGTCTTCATTGATAGGTAGTGGGAGCAAAGATCTGTCGCCCAGCGGGGGTTCTTTATGACTTCCCAAGTGGTGTAGGATACGCAGCCCCTGTTATTGCAGAGAAGAATGGGGCTGTTACGGTAGCCGGCCCGACAATGAAAGGTCAGCGGCCGGCTTCCCTCCGATGAAAGCCGAAACACATGGCTATTAATCATACTCTACTAGCCGGGACTGAAAATATCAAGTGCGCTCATTTAGGAGCCACACAAAGAGGTTTGGGGAGGGGGGGGCATCTGCTGGGGTCTTATTTACTTTGTGTGGGGGCGGTTTAGGGGGGAAGAAAAAAAAAGATGCCTAAAACGTGATTGTGTGATGTGTCGTTTCCCGGTTCACGAACCACCTGGTTTATGGCCAAGATTTTTCGGAGTCGTTTCCATAAACCCGCCGCTCGTTGGCACGGTTCTAGAATAATCCAAGCCTTCGGAGAAAGCAGTAAGATAAAGCCTTGGTGGGCCACATACGGGGCCAGCTGTTCTTTTATTGGGTTTCACGTCCATCAGCGTTGGCTTGGCTTGGGTCTGCTGACCTGATCTGCTGGCCCTGAGTCATTTGGTGGCTCCTGATAATGAAGCTGCCCCCCCCCTCCCCCCGGGAGCTGCCCTTTGGGGTAGATGTCACTTAGGCTTTTGACTGGCCCCAGGGTGTCCTGTCTTAAGTGTGCCAAGAGAGACAATGGACAAGAGTTCAATAATAGCTCAGCCACGTCCTTTTATGCTCCGCTCTCCCCCTATCCCCATCACACCCGTCCCACCAACCTTCTTAATTATCTCTCTTTTTAAAACAAAAACATGGTCTGTGTGCCTAGTGCTGCGCCTGAAAAACAGACTAATCGCTTAACGTTATCATGCATACCGCTTTGTTTTTCGTTACTGAGCGGTAGATAAGCGGAACAGCCTCCCAGCAGCAGTGGTAGAGGGAAATACAGTGAGGGTATTAAACATGCATGGGATAGACATCCGGCTCCTGAATCTAAGACGAGACCAACGACTGATTAAGGTTGGAGTCTTTACGGCAGGAGAAACGGGCGACTAGACGGGGGGCCGAATGGGGCCGATCTGCTGGAAAATTCTACTTTTTTATAATTTTTCAATCAGGTTTTGTTACCGCTCTCTGTATTGAACGGTTTCCATACGGGCTGCTTTGCTCCAAGAAGTCTTTACTTTTAGGACGACGACCCACCTCCAAATTGCAAATAAAAGTTTTAAGGGGGCACTAATTCCCAGAATTTTAGACATCACTAATTCCCCTTAGAAACACTCCTTATTCACTTTGTTACCCGCTGTTGCCCACTTTCTGCCAGGCAGCACTGATGGATGCCGGGCATGTGCGTTTGTGCTCCAAAATCTTTAATTATGATGGAAAGGACTGGGTTAATTAGAAAAACATGACCCCATCATCAAAATAGGGTGTTTGCATTAGAAACATACAATCTGAGCCCAATCTATTAAACAAACATCCTGACTCTTTATCATACTGCCCATGGGAAGCAAAAGAATGGCTCAGTCGTAATCACAAAGCTGGACTCTCTAACTAATGAAAGTCTATGGAGAACGGACTTCATTAGCATCGCCATAAAGCATCAGCTCAGTGCGGTGTTTGAGCCGGGAAAATCACCCAAAATATTGCATGACTGACAGCGACGGCGGCTCCAGGTCTGCAGATAAAGGGGGTTTATTGGGGCGAAAATTAGATGTTTATTATTAACAGTGAAACAAAATAGTACCGGTAGATACCCCTTTTTGGGGAATTTATGATCTAAAAACAAACTTTAAAGCAAACGATATGCGACATAACTGAACATTTCATGCTCCTGCTTAAGGCAAAATAGAAAGATAACATTAATAATATTTTAAATGCTGGATTCCCTGGAAGGTCAGCCGGTTCTCGTCTGTTTATTGCGTATTATCTTTTATTCGAGGACTTCGGTTAACCTTACATCGAACGTTAAGCCTGCCTCAGCCCGTAAAAGGCCAAAGAAAATACTCCTAAACAGATAAAATAATAAAAAAAAAAAGGCAACGTTATTAAACTCAGCAGACGGCCCGAGCTAAGATAGGAAAATCTGAAGCTGTCAGGGGCCTGGTGGAAAGGTGGAATGTGGATATCTTCCTCCCCACAGCGTGATACAAGAAAATATTACACAGGATTCCGTCGCCGGACAGATCAGAGGAAACGCGTTCTACATTGAAACCAGGACTAAACCCCCTTCTCATTTCCGCACGAAAACATATAGGTTTCAGAAAAACCCCTCGCTGCGACGAAATTCAATAAAATTGGAAACACGCATCGCGTGTGGATGGAAAACTAAAATGTATGTTTTATTGTTATTCTTTATTGTCATATATAGCGCCGTCATATTCCGCAGCGCCGTACGATGGGTAAACAGCACATGACAAGTAGTACCGTACATAACGCAACAATTTGGAGAATATGAAGGTAATACCATATTTTAAAGAAGAATTTCCGCTGATTGCTGTTTGATGACATCACAGTAGCCGTCGGTGGCAGCCATCTTGGAATTCTCACAAACTCAGTGGCAGCCATATGCAATGGCAAGCAATAAAATCGCTAGCGTGCTTTAAATGGGGATCGATACAGAGCAGGGAGCACAGAGCAAGGGCTGCCTTCATGCTCTGCCCCCTCGCACACTTTAAAGTCAGAGCTGACACATAAAATGTAATTCTGTTTGGGGGCAAATATGTCGCTGACAACCTGTTTGAGCACGAAAATGGCACTAACAAGCTGTTTGGGGACAAAGATGGTGCTGATAAGCTGTTTGAATGCATAAATGGCACTGACAAGCTGTTTGGGCACAAAGAGGGTGCTGATAAGCTGTTTGAATGCATAAATGGCACTGACAAGCTGTTTGGGCACAAAGAGGGTGCTGATAAGCTGTTTGAATGCATAAATGGCACTGACAAGCTGTTTGGGCACAAAGAGGGTGCTGATAAGCTGTTTGAAGGGATAAATGGCACTGACAAGCTGTTTGGGGACAAAGAGGGCACTGATAAGCTGTTTGAAGGCAAAGATGGCAATGACTTTCGGTACTTTAAAAGCCCTCTCGCCCTGTGGGGGCTGGTGATGCTTCAGGCCATTAGTTATATCCACTATTTCTTTTTCCGGTATCAGCTCGCTCAGCTGTTCTTGAACCTCAGACGTCAGTTTTGTTATTGCTAAGATGTCTAATATATGAGCATCTGTGGATTGGTAGATATTAACGTCTATGCCTTTACATCAGGAACAATGGGCTGAATTTGGTTCTTATTGTCACGTTCTAAAGAAACCATTCAGCCCACCGAGTCTGCCCATTTTCCTGCCATATGGACTCCTTGTAATAAAACATGGAATTTGCCAACAAATCAGACCTATTCCGCCCCATCTAGTCTGCTAGTCCTGATAATTTTTATCCTGCAAACCGTTCCCCATTTTAGTCGTTCTCCTCTGAACTCTCTCCAATGTGTCAATATCCTCCTGGGGATGGGGGTCTCCAGAACTGCCCCCAATACTCTAGGTAAGGTAAATTGGAACAACCTCCCTCCTCCTCCTACTAATGACTTTTAGGTCCTCTTTGATAATTGCTCCCGAGTCACTCTCTTCTCTTGTCGCTGGAAGAACAGTGCCGCCAACGCTGCATTCCGCCCTGGGAATTTTGCATCCCAAGTGCATTATTTTGCATTTAGAAACATGAAACTCTTGACCATTATTCTTATTTACTTAGATCAATTTACTTGAATCATTAGCCATTTATTCTATAAAAACCCCAGCCTGTTGCTTTATCTCTAACACGAAAGAAACCCAAGTCACCGCAGAACAAAAGTGTCACCTTGGTGAGACAGGATCATGCAATTGTAAAGCCTGTTTAGCAGGCCAAGTTGCTTATGGTATGTAAACACAAGTAGACTTAATTAACAACCTAAAGGAAACCATCCACAGTTCAATGGAACCTAATTTAAAGTCTGCAATGATAAGATATCCCCAAACACTGAAATAACTGCCACCAGGCTAGCTGCTCCTCACCGGGAACCGAGCCCCTTGGCCATAGTCAATGCTAACATCGATAGGTCGTATCCGACCTCGGGAATTGGGTTTTACTTGGTAGGATTGGGGTAATATCTTGTGGTTCTTTTACTAACGTTTCGACCCTGGAAGAGGAGCATAGACTTCTCCAGCACGCGGCCCAAAATACGATTAAAAGTAACGCACCTTTTGATATTCTGGTTTCTCCGATGTTGACCCCTTTGGCCTGAGGAGACTGAGCTCGATAAAATATTATTTCGTCTGCTGCCATGTCTTGCATTATCCAGGTGAGGAACTCGTGGACAAAGCTCAATAGGACAGCATTTGTCTTTCGGCTCCTAGTATGGAGATAAATTCATTTAAGGACTTTATCCAACTCAATCCACTTCTTTGCTCCAGACTATTGGTCCTCCTGCCCAATCCTGAGCTAAACCACTCAATATACGTTCGTTGTCCAGCACTGAGGAATACGATAGTTCTATATAATTCAGTAAATAATAATAATAGTAATAATAATAATAAAAAATGAAGAGATCGGTTCCAATAATTTAGGCAAAAGCTCCTTTATAGAATCTTTAGATGCGGAGCTCCTCGAAGAGTTTTGGATTTCCTCATTCCCTGCATCCTGCACTTTTATCGGGTTTAAGTCATTGCGCAACTTTTCCCTTGATTGTACAGCGCTGTGGAATATGATGGCGCTATACAAAACAATCAATAATCATTTTGTCGGGAAGTATCTATGTATTTTTTTCTTCCTCTTGGCTTCCTTGCCCTCCTAAAGGGCATTCTCATAGTTTTTAGCTCCTAATTAACGTATGGCGGTTACAGATTAAAAGAAGCAACAATCCGGGGGCAAACCTTTTCCTGCGAGCAGCCATCTAAACCTCTCTGATTATTTCTCCCCATTAAGTTATCTCTTCTCCGGCATTAAGAATGCTTATTGTTGCTGATTGGTTGAAGCAAGGAGGCTGATAAAATAAAAACGGGGAAGCCATGGATCCTTTTGGAAAATAGATCTGGTTGTATTGACCTTGTTCCACATTGAACATGAAGGTGACGGGTAATAGGTAATCCCCCCAAGGGTTAAACTTTCCCAGGTTTAGGTCTTTCTCAGGTGACTGCTGTCTCCTGTCTGTCTCTACAACCAAGCAACAGGCGAGAATCGGCAGACGATAACCCAACACCTTGGTGATCTTATCATTCTAAGCAGTTGGATTACAGAAGCAGAGGCTGATATCGCAATAAACACCAAGTAACCCTTTACTTTCCAGTACATTTTTCTGCATTTTTTTCAAGAGTAAATAGAATCTTAGATGATACGTTTTGTTTGGCCAACACAGAAGACCTTGGAGGTCTTCTTCAGATGGGTTTTAGATGCTTAAGTCCCTTATAAATAAACTCAGTGTTATAGTTAAACACTTTTGGTTTCTATAACCCAGTAATAAAAGCGTGTCTTTAAGGCTAGGTTTCCACTTGGGTTTTTTTTTGCTAAAAACGCCTATAAAAACGCCAATAGCGCCACCTGGCGTTTTTTTTGTGAAAAACGCTGCAGCCAGATGTTAGCTGTTCTTCAATAGGAAATCGCAAAATGCCATTTCCACTTGGCGTTTTTCTGTTTGGCGTTTTTTCAGTCCTGTTTGGCGTTTTTCTGCTTTTTTGGGCTCTGTGGCAGTTTTTCAAAATCGCAGCATGTTGACACTCTGGCGTTTTTTGCAAGAAATCTTGGCTTTTTTTCTCCAATAGAAGTCTATGGGAGAGAAAAAACGCCATGAAAAAGCCATGTGGGTTTATTGCCTTGGCGTTTTTTATGGCGTTTTTTCCACAGTTACAATGCAGAGGATGGACCCAGTATCTGTGTGTCCTACGAGAAATAGGCTGGAAACAAACAGTTTCACACAAAACAAAGTCCTGGACTGGTTCATATTGAATTCTACACCATTTGGAACAAACATGCCATTACAAACAAACATACGCGACCGGATCCTGCGTGCCAAAAGCAACAGCAAACAATTTGCACCATCATTTGGGGCCAATCTTCCCAGAGGAGCAGACATTCGAAATAAAGCATGCCTTACAAAACCACAGAAAAGAGACAAAAGGGTCTACCAAGTAAATGACATCAGGAGAGGGCAGATACTTGCCATTTATCCTAATCCCTTTTAGCTGGGTGAAACTTCTAACTTGTAAAGGCTGGAAAAACTGCCTAAGGTCAAAAAAAGCAATTTCCACAGAAAGGCTAAAACGCCAGAAAAAACTGCAGAAAAAACGCCAAAACGCAGGAAAATGCAGTGGCAGTTTTCTTGGCAGTTTTCCTGGCGTTTTTCATCAAGAAAAAAACGCCGGACAAAAACCCAAGTGGAAACCTAGCCTAATGGTTAGACACAGTATCGTGTAGTGTTGAGAAGAGTTGTAGGCGTATGGCTCAGGTTGGCTACAGCATCGTACAGCGGCAGATCGGGTGCTGCGGCTCGGCGTCGCCGGCCGGATGTGATACGTGAGCATAAAAGTGCCGTGCAAAACCATATCTTCAAGCGTTAGGGCCACCTTGTCATCGCCAGCCCTGTTTTTTCCTGTTATATTACGCCATTATAATTAATGTATGACGCCCAGATACCTCCCCCAAGCTCTAATGGGTGAAGTTGTAGGCTCCTATCCACATAGACAGTAATTGGTGAAATTCTCCTCCTCGGCCGAAGATTCACTACAAAATCCCCCATTTCGCACGACTATTCCACAACATTAAGTTATCTCTCCCATGTTGTTAAATTGCTGATTGTTGTTGATTGGTTCAGGCAGCCTATGTAAGCGAGAAGGGATGGTAACTTATTTAATGTTCTGCCGCATATTGCCACAAATCTCGGTGGTAAAAAGGTGAGTCTCCAAATTGATTGCACTGATTGCAAAAAGAAAGAAAAAAAATCTCTTAATTTGATACATTTTGATGAATTCAGCTATTAATGTGAGAAGCCGCCAAGGCGACAGCCCCCTTTAATCCTAACTCAACTTCGTGGACGTTGGAATCGAATCCAAACAATGGCGTTTTAATCGCTGGCGTATTCTCGCTCCTTGCCAGATCCGTGAAGCGATGACAAGGCCAGCGGATTGCGTGTCTCTGCTTCGCGTTAAACCCAGTTGTTTATTCAGAAATGTGGAGTCCGGGTTATTTATCTCGGCCTGACACACACTGTCCCGTTGCTTTACATTCGAAGACATGAGTTATTGTCGTATTACTGTGCTTATAGCTTTTCTTTCTTGGACTTGCTGACTTCAGCATGGGGGGGGGTGTCTCGGGTGGATTTTAATGGGCTCTGGCTGAACCCGTCAATGTATTTGATTGTCTTGGCTCAACATTCCGCTCTTTTTCATGTAGTTTCCTTTTTTTTCTCTTTTGTATATCACATTTTTTTTTCTTTTTCTACTGGCAAATTCTCCAGTCTGACTCAACGAGCCGGGACCCTCTGCAGAGTTTGTGGTTACTTTGGAGAAGCTGATGTATGTTAGAACTTCCTGTCTCGCACAGTCATCGTGTCTCGAAATCACGAGCTTCTCAGAAACCGTGATATGGTTACGAGTTTATCTCTTCAAAACACATTTTTTCCACCTCTTTGTGAATTTTTGGCTACTGTCAGTTTCGATATATATTTTTTTTTAATATTCTTTGTCGAGCTTGGGTGACTTCCGTGAAAGTTGAGACTGTTGGTCGTTGTTGCTTCCCGTTGACTAACCAAAGCCGAAAGTCCAGTGGACCCTCATTGAAGTTGGGAAAAAAAGGGGCTTTAGTTAATACCACTTAATGACCTTCCTAGTAACATAACAAATAGTTACTACAAAGCCTTGACGTCCATCACAATGGCTGGTATGTCCAAAGCCCAAGTAGATCCCATGAGAACATTCCAGGCGTGGAATGCCAAAATTAATTTTAGTTACAATGTTACTGGTGACCGCCATAATTTATAATATATTCCCTGAACTGCTCCAAATATATTTCTAAACCAGCTCATCTGTCTACTGAGTAGATTAGAGGTTTTGGACAGAGGCTAGAATGGTATGGTCCACCGTTCTCCGTAGTCCTCATTAAAGGAGTGTCTGGTGTTATGGAGCACAACACTAAAGAGGGGGGAAATGCTTAAATAATATTTAGATTGTTTCGTATGAAATTCTGACAGTCTTCACGTGTCTCTTCCAACTCCGGCCAATACGCAGAAGAAGAAGAGTCTAAATGGGGTAAAAAAGAAAAGCGAAGGGTATTCGAGGTGGATTTCCAGCATTAGGTCACTCCGAATGCTCACGTTACTTATATATATAATATATATACACAATAGAACTAAAAATAAATAAAATGTAGTTCTTGACTGGATCAGTCCGGGCGCAAATGGCCACAAATTGCTTGTCCTTTCCACCAGCCTTGATTGATGGGCAGCTTTCTCTCAGTGTCTGTGGATTGCGTGGAATTAGGGTCAGACTGGGAACCTGTGGGAGTGGAGATAAGGATGAGGCACGTCTGGAAGAGCTGTCTGTGTGGATTATTAGGGGTGGAGGACAAAAGCATGAACCGGGGTCAGGAGATAAATGAATAAGAAAGAGAGGGGAGGCCGGCTGGGAGATTAAAAACAGATAAGGCCAGGAGTGTGGGGGGGGGGCATGGAAGAAAGGAACCAGACAGTCTGATACCAGCCAGGAACCGGCAAAGGAGAGCAGACATCAGCACCGGTGGAGAGAAGAGAGAGAGGGGATGGGAGAGAGGCATTTAAATACTTAAGGGGGGGATTTAACAAAGTGCAGGAGGGGAGTTTATCTCAAAGGAGGAGAAATTTTAAAACAAGAGACCGTAATCTAAAACTAGAGGGTGGGAGGCTGAGGTGCAATGTAAGGAAGTTTATCTTAGCGGAGAGAGTGGAAGATAAGAGGAACTGCTTCCCAGCAGAAGTGGTAGAGGGTAATACAGTGAGGGTATTAAACAAGCATGGGATAGACAGACGGCTCCTGAATCGAAGACGAGACCAACGACTGATTAAGATCTGAGTTTATACAACAAAAAATGAGCTGAATGGATCTTATCGCTTGTTAAGTTCTATTCGTTTTGTGCATTCGGATTTGTACAAATTGTAATATTAACTAAAAACACCAAATATACAAAAGCGGGGAAGCATCGAACAAAACAAAACAAAAAAAAAATAAGATCTCCAAAACGATCACTCTCTCTCACTCACTCTTACTAATGCTGTCTCACATACTCACTCGCCCTCTCGTGCTTTCTCACACGCTCTCACTCACTTTCATACTACCTTCTCCACCATCTGTCTCCTTTTCTGCAGCTCTGCTTCT
This sequence comes from Spea multiplicata, assembly GCA_009364415.1. Taxonomy (NCBI): domain Eukaryota; kingdom Metazoa; phylum Chordata; class Amphibia; order Anura; family Pelobatidae; genus Spea; species Spea multiplicata. The sequence goes on along the minus strand of VKOC01000001.1, from coordinate 59,694,632 downwards.
TGTTTTGCCTTTTTCTTGTTCTTTCTTTCTTCTGTCTTTTTTCTTCTGTCTTCTTTCTTGAGCAGCTTCTCCTGGGTATCAGCACTCCGGGAGGCCGGATTAACCGAGCTGCGGAAAAGGAGGCAGGGACGCGGAAGTGGTTGGTGGAGAAGGTCGGGAGACATTGAGAAAGGGAGAGAGTGCGATGGAGTGCGAGAGAGCGTGAGTGTCAGAGAGAGAGAGTGTGAGGGAGAATGAGGGCAAATTTCGCCCGGACTAGGATTCAAAATTCATCGTTCGAAAACAGATGGACCAAAAACTGAAACAAAATATGCAGCGCTGTACAATTTAAACGCGGTGCTCAAAACAGACAGACAGACAGACAGACAGAACATGTGTTAGAATACGATGTCCAGGACCAAAGACCTTCAAAGGCGTCTCACCATCTGATGTTTTCACTTCTGCACCCCATTGAGGGGTAAAACCATGGAACGCCATCTCCCTTTCATAACGTTGAATAAATCTTATTGACCTCACCAAGTCCTCGCCCGCCAGCTGTGGGTATTTCAGGATTGGCTTCCTGTAAACCCCGAAGTGGCGCATGGTCTGTGAGGACGTCCCGGTGCGAGACCTGTCCTCTAGATCAGAGTGGCGGACAATAGGTTTTATTTATACCGTTCTTTCCCCTCGTAAAAGAGCCTTACTGCCTTAAAACAGCTATGTCTCAAATGTCACCGGCCCTGAACTCTGCCAACAGCTGAAATGGATTCTCTTTTTAATATATTTTCCATCACAGATACACGGATCGCTGTCACATACAGTAAGCGGTGAAAACGTTACCGGGACGCCGGGACAGCTCGTGTGTCCTTCAAAAAGGGTCATTTTGAGACAATAGGGAATCCTGAATGCCTCTAGAGCTCCAATAACGTTTCCAAGTAAATACCTTTTATATTCTACATACTGCCTGCACTGATATAAAATGACAATAATTTGGGTAAATTATCTACAAATACGCAACAAATACATAACACCAATACCACCATTTCAAAGTTCTTAATCTTACATTAAAGGGAAATACCCACCATTTTTTTTATTCCTAGTATCAGATTTTCAAAAAGATTGCCCTTTCCTTTTTTAAACAGTTGTAGTTTTTGCCCCATAATATAACGTTTTAAGGCAGCTGCATATCAGCCATTTGTAGGATTCTCGCTCTGTTATCTGACCCCCGATCTACTAACCCCCCCGACTCCTTATCATACTGCCTGTGGGGAACTATAGAATGGCTCAGTCTCAGTCACTCAGTCAGACACTGACGCTGGGGGTTATATTACTGTATACAGCGCTGGGGGGTTATATTACTGTATACAGCGCTGGGGGGTTATATTACTATATACAAGCGCTGCGGGGTTATATTACTGTATACAGCGCTGGGGGTTATATTACTGTATGCCAGCGCTTGGGGGTTATATTTCTTTATTACAGCGCGGGGGGTTATATTTCTTTATACAGTGCTGGGGGGTTCTATTACTGTATACAGTGCTGGGGGTTCTATTAATGTATGTAGCAGTGGGGGTTATATTATTTTATGAAGGGACTCCCCCTTTAACCTGATGAATGTGCTGTAGCTGAGGATGAAATTGTTCTCCAAAAGTCATCACATTGCATTATTTTCTAAAATATGTATATTTGGTAACATTCCGCACGGTCGGAGAACAGGGAGCTATTAGATTACATTTTAGTAACAGAGCGCCAACAAATTCTGTACCTGAACGCGAGTCCCTCAGAGACAGACTATTATTACAGAGCGCTTGGATCCAAGAACGTTTCCACGGCTCCTGAATCTAAGACGAGACCAACGACTGATTAAGGTTCGAGTCTCTACAGCAGGAGAAACGGGTGACGAGACGGGGGCCGAATGGGGGCCGATCAGCCGGCGAATTCTGTTTCTTTCCGATCGCTGAGCGTTTTAGGCTTCTCTCTCATTGAGCTTCATGAAAATCATAGTCCATAGTAGCCGGACCACCACACTAAAAAGACAACAAAGACTATATATCTCCATCCATCAAACCCTCCTGAGATTCCTGAGACGTTCCCAGGGCCTCTCGGCGGAACAGAACCCATATTGTATGTGGAGCAAAGCCGACTCCTGGATGAATAACGAGGTTGGATGAAACTGTCAGAGCCTTTATTTTCTTCTTCCGCACGATATCTTATTACCTGGGGTCCGGCTTAATATGCTGGGTGGTCTCAGGACCATCTTTGTTCCCGTGAGGACACATCGCCCAGGAAACCGGCTGCAAATAATGAGAGACGCTGAGTGAGAAGTAGAAATAACCAAGATTGTTATCCATTAAAAGCCCAAACGCTGCGCCCTTCTGTATGCAAAGGGAAATTAAGGTGAAATATAAGGTGGCACTCAGCTGTCCTATACATTAACACGTTAGGTGCTGGACAAATTCTTTGATTGTGGGAGTGCTGCTGTGTTTCTCCTACATGGACATATCTGGCACGTTAGGGGTTAAAGTGCGTGATGGTTGGAGGGTATTTTTTGTATGTCATGCTAAAATGTGTGCCCCCCTGTCCTTAACAGTAGGGTGACCAGACGTCCAGGGTTTCCGAGGACAGTCCCCAGATTAAGGACACTGTTCCCGGATGCAGCGCCAGATTAATGTTCACTTCCGCAGGGGTGCTGCTGCTTACCTGTACGTTGCTCGTGTGTGCGGGAAACATCTCTTGCCCCCCCCCCCCAAGGGGATCGAAGCAGGAACCCAGAGGAGTCAAGTGAATGTACGTCACATCACATAATGTCAGGGCTCGGGTAAGCATGAACAAGTATGCGTGATTGAGGGAATGAATATCTGTGAATGAATGAGTATCTGTGAATGAGGGAATGAATGAGTATCTGTGAATGAGGGAATGAATGAGCATCTGTAAATGAGTATATGAATGAGTGAACGAATGTTTGTAAATGGGGGGAGCATTACTTGTGAGTATAATTTTAATGTGCGATCAACATTCCAAAAACAATTCTGCCTTATTTTTAGGTGATTTGTAGAATTGAGACAGATATGTCTTTGAGGCAGTGGAAATTCTACAAAATAAGCCATCCCTGTCACGTTATGCTAAGGCACATGCTATTATGGAGATAAATGACATCATCACGGTCACATGACAAGAATAATATAACATTTACGGGATTTGTGATTGGATGGGAAAGTTTCTAGAGTATTGCATATTACCTGGAATACCTTTAAGTTCCATTTGGTGGCCGACCTCTCCTGTTTATTTGTGTCAATAAGACACGTGGATACGGTAAGTGGCTGGACATGGTAGTCAGTCCATCGTCTCTCTATTTCCGAAAAGCAATTTAATTAAATACAGAGATGACAGCATGAAACTCAGCCAAACGGCTAGTCCTGATCTGGTGTGAATTTTATTTCCACTGGGAGACATCCAGAAAAGACATTTTGGGCATCACATTAAACTCCCACGGGGAGCAGCGTCAGCCATAAACATGTCCGTGTTTACCGCAAGGGCAACGGGAAAACTGCCCACGTCCCAGGCATTACTGATCGACCCTCTGTTACGGCCCCCCGGGCCACCCAGCCGCTTACAAATCCACACACACACCATGACAATGGAACGGGACGAGTATGTTTGCTTTGTAAATGTGGGTGGCCACAGAATAAGAATGCCGCCTCAATAAAAGGTTTCAACTCTTGTTTGTTTATTTATTTATTTTCAAAATATGAGCTACATGAAACAAAAATGTAAATTTGTATCCGGGAAACAAAAAAAAGAAGCTGAATAAACAAAAAATAAAGCTGTGAATAATAAAATTAAATTTGGTAAAAAAAATAAATAAAAAATCCACTTGATTTTTACCTAGCCTCATACTTTGATTATTGTATATAAAAATATTATTATTATTAGTAGTAGTAGTAGTAGTAGTAATAATAATAATAATTAATAACAATGGTAATAAATATTTATTAAAATATTCATAAAAAAAATAATATATATTAACAATATATTGTATAAATGTTATACAAATCTAATTATTTATTATTATGAAATATAATTCATTATTATTATTATTATATGATTTATTATTATAAATATTATAAAAAATAATTATTCATCTATTATTATAAAAATTATTATTTTAAATGTTATTAAAATATAATAATTATTATAAAAATATTATTAATTATTATTATTAGTGTAGTATTATTAATTATTATGTTTGCCTTTTTCCCATTTTATTTTATCCTGATTTGTTTTGTAGCACAGGTATCGATGACATTGTTAGTGGGGCTGTTTAAATTGACCCGGTGTTTCCAGGAAAAACCTCAAAACAGACATGCGGAACAGCTCTGCGATTCAAGAGATAAAAACTGCGAGGAATCAGCCACAATTATGTTGATAACAACCCTTGCCTCGGCCAAATAAAAATCAATATTTATCTGGCCTGTTTCCAGCGAGTCGATCGTACTCTGGGGCAGAAGCGCCGATTCCAGAACACACAATTCTTTGTGTTATTTGGCAGACACTTTCAGCGAGTAAGAGTTCAGAAAAATGTAGTCAAAATAACCATTACAACAGTGGCCCAAAAGCTCACCGGTTCAGCGCACCTCGGCCACGCTCTCCACTCCAGCACCTGCTCATGGATAGGCTGGGATGGAACTCATAAAGGATCCAGCCATGGCACAACCTGTATCTACTGACTATTTAGCATTTTATTCCATGTGCCTCTTGTAGCCATAAAAAAATATCTATCTATCATTAAACTATATTCTATATTTAGTTCCAATCTTAGAAGAATCTTTAGAAATGTCTATTGCATCATAATTTTTTTTTTAATAAGAATAAATTCTTCCTCCTGTATGTCGTGTAAAATTATTATATGCACTTTTAACTTTGGCTTATCGCCCCTAACGTGTCCTTGAGAACAAGTCATTGAAATTGTCGGCCGACTGTCTTTTAAATCAGCACAATAACAAAAAAAGACGCACAAAAAAAAGGCAATCCTGTGAAGTTTAATAGCGATGGGAGATGAGTTTAAAAATCTAATGAAATGCTATCTATAAAACGCAGGGAGTGTGCAAGAATCATGAAAGCGCAGATTATTTCTGGAAGGAGCAGAGATAATAAGTCTGTCTCCTGTTAATTAAAGCATCTCAAACGGGTTAATGTCATTTTATACGCATGTTAAGGTCTTGAATACTTTTTTTTTTGGTGCCTTTTAAAGTTAAATTACACCCGAGTAAAACCCAGGGATAATTATCTTTATAGAATGTTCCGTGTCTGTCTGCCGTCTACAGCTATCTATCCATAAAACTCATTCATAAACGAAAAAAAATATAATATAATATGAGGATGTAAAGGAAAGGCGTCTTTTTTTAGACTAAAATTGTAACAGCTTAGGCGGTGATCACGCGCCTTAGAAATAAATTGAATTATTATTCTTGTTTTTACATTAAATTGGTTTACATTGTGATTAAAGCAGGATGCGTTCGGCTAGAACACCTTTTATCAGAAAATGAATTCATGCAGACCCACCAAGTGGAATTATTAAATTGGGATAATATCCGGGAAAAGGCAGACCTTTAGGTTGCATATAAAATACTGCATTAGCCACCGCCTCGCAGGAACATTTTGGTGGTCACTCGGTTGCATTTGGAAGCACCTCGGGGTCTCTCAGAAGCGGTCCACAAAGTTAAGGGACCGTGGAATGCGAAAGAATGAAAGCGCATTCCTACGGAATGGAGAATGAAGAAGAAGAGAAGGAATGTCTGGTTTCTGATGGATGACTTCTCCATGATTCACGCGTTCAGTAGACTAATCAAAATGTTCAATACTTGGACTATCTCTGATCAAAGTGTTGAGTCCTTATTTTATGTTCCATGAATTTCATTCCTTCTATTAGACTTGGGACCCCCTGAAACCTTATACGTTTCGGCTATCGTGCTAAGGAAGCGCCTTCAGGAACCGTTCCTTTGGGAAGTTTTACGCTTTACGACACGTCGGAAGATCGTCTGGTTGCACCACACTCCGTCTTTACCCACGAGGTATTTCTCGAGCGCTTTCTCAATGCCAGTATGAGCCAACAAGGTCAAGGTTTAAGCAGCAGACAGGGCGGGGGACATCAAAGTGCATGCGTTACGCTGACACTGTCATCATATGTATTGCGATGCGTAAATAAAACACACCTAGACATGTCATCCCTGCTAATAATTCCTGCTAATGAGCAGCCAAGACCGATTTGTATGGGGAGCTGCGCCGATCTCCTTACTACGAATGACACAACAGACAACTATTTCATCTCTTGCATCTATTCTTATGTGTCATGCATCCTTCCTTGAACAAGAGACCTCTGTGCCGCCGCATCGTTAATTACAATATGAATCATTCCGTTAATCTAGCTGCTAGTGTTTATAAAATCTCAGATCCATATAACATGAAAGCCGGTCCTGCCCTGTCTCCGACCAGACTTATAAACCGCTCCTCGTCATCCCGGAGAAGGCTTGTGTGTCTCCCGTGGAACGTACGGAAGCTGTGGGTTTAAGTAGACTGCTTTTAATGCGGATCTGTCACTTTTTCCCAAATGCCGCATGTTCTGCATACTAAACATTTCTCAAACCAACTGGCTCATAGCGGTCACCCCTTTATAGCGGGGCTAAAGCTGGGGTCACATTCTCATCTGTCCAGTGCCACCATCAAGGAGATTGAGAAGGGGTTCGACACGGATGAACAAGGAAGGAACTTGGAGGAATCCATACAGACAATACCTGACCAACTCGGCCCACATGTGCGAATGAACGCCTACACCTTCTAATCCGCGTTAACTTTTCTCTTTTTTGCCTCTTATTCCTCGGAAATATTTTGCCCCATCAGAGGTCTTTGCGCTCTCGATCCACATCTCCTTTCTCACATCACAAGCTTCTTCTATCTGAAGCTAGCTGCCTCTCTCTACACCTCCACCCTTGCATTCGCTCTTAAAAAAGTAGCCCCAACCACGGCACGCTGGAAATCTGAATCTGCGACGGGTCTGTTGTGATATACGTTCATGCTACGCTCCTTTTACCCAGCCAATCAAAACAACTTTACCTTCCTTATCTCTTTGTTGCTCCCTGGTGGCCTCTTCCGCAATAATTTCAATTTTTTACCATGGCCAGTCACAACCACCCCGTCCGCTAGTCTTCGTCACACATTCAGTGTCTCATTTTCCGGTAACTCAACCTCTTCACTTCCCCTCTCAGCTTTTGTAACCCAAAGCACTTGTCCATGTCCTCATTATCTCCCACCTTCACTACTGTAACTCTTAGCTGATCTCCCTCATACCCGTCTCGTCCCTTCACAGTTCCGCTACCTGCATCCCCTCACTTATCTCCGAATTACCCCCCACCCAGTCTCTCTGCTTATCTGATAATCTTCACCTAGCCCTACCCGAGCTTTCCAGACTCTCGCCTTGTCTCCAGTCCTCCAAAAAAATCCCTTAAGAACCAACAAGTTATCTCCCTTCCTCCCACCGACTTCTGCCTCACCATCCCGAGCATCGCTCCCATCCTACCTTCTTACTCCCCAGTCAGGCGACATATAGGTCGAGCAATTATGGCCTTAGTGAGGAGGACTACGAGACCTCTTGTGTAAAATACCCCGACCTTCTTCTAGATGGTAACCTTGTTTCACATTCTGTTTCCATGAATCCATATTATCCTCAGATGAACGTTCTGTCTCGCGAAAACTGGGGCGCTAGGGAGGTATGAAGATATCACCTGGGGTGAGAGCACTGCCTGAGGAGCAATGGTCAACCACACAGACGAGGTGGGGGCAAATTCCCCTCTCCTGCCCTCTCATGTCTTGCCCTGCAGACGCCCGCGTCTTCGCTAGACAAAGGCTTCATTATCAGTTCCGTGTAAACGCTCCTCTGAAGGCTTGGGCGTTTGAAGAAGGAAAGTCCTCTCAGATTGAAAAAAAAAGAAAATCCTCTATAATTACACGCGCTATCTGTTTTCTTCTCCTTGTGCATTTTCTTTTAAATTAATCTCTTAATTACCATAAAGCGCACAAATTCATATTTTATGGGAATTGTGTAACAGCAGTCCTGTTCCTTAAAAGACACGTTGTGGAGCTGGAACAAACCCAACTAAAGACTCCGTTCCTCTTGGATTAATCGCAGTTATATCAAGCGTTATAGTAAATAAGTGCAGTACATAATATATTATCTGCCCCCGATCTACTAAACACCCCGACTCCTTATCATACTGCCTGTGGGGAACAATAGAATGGCTCCGTCTTAATCACCCAGTCGGACACTCTGACTAATGAAAGTCTATGGAGAACGGACTTCATTAGCATTGCCATAAAGCATCAGCTCAGTGTGGTGTTTGAGCCGGGAAAGTCACCCAAAATCAATTGAAGAATAAGTAGAGATTTAATGAGAGAGTTAATGTTCCTTTCTCACAAAACATGCATTTTTCATTGTACAGCGCTGCGGAATATGACGGCGATATATACATCAATAAATAATACCGGAATAATACATTTTGTTTACGTAAAATGCTATGTGGTTCGAATCGCAAAATTGCACCCATTGTGTCTCTGAGCGAAAACAACCCGAAATGTTTATATGTATTTTATTTATTTTTTTATATTATTAAATGGAAGGAGTTGTGGGTTTTTGGACAGAAAAATCTGCTCCGACCAACCTTTGAGCCTGAAACTATTCTCTGAAATAAGATACTTTTGAGAAAGTAACATGGAAATTGGATCTTTTCCACCTCCTTCTTACAAACGCTGTATCAAGAACAATAGGCTGAAAAAAAAGTGGCCGAAGCCAGGAGTTCCAGCCATCGGAAACAAAGAGATTTCAAGCGTTCTTGGTGGAAGCGCGGATCGGGGATTCCAGAGGCGCCTTCCACATCGCGGTTTGGGACTTCGGGCTGCAAAGATACTGAAGGTGCTTCTAGAATCCGCACTCATTGATTTATATGAAATGTTTATTCGCGTGGGAAGAGGGCGATTAAAATGCCCCATAGACCATAGAATTTACCGGCAGATCGGCCCCATCCGGCCAAGACTCAAACCTCAATCAGCCGTTGGTCTCGTCTTAGATTCAGGGGCCGTATGTCTGTCCCATGCGTGTTTACATCCCCTCGCTGTATCACCCTCTACCACTCCTGCTGGGAGGCTGTTCCACTTATCTACTACACGCATTGGTACCCCATTGCGGCCTACTCCGACCCTCTAGTTCTTGATCGTGACCTCATTGAATAATTCCCGGCGGACGGATCGAAGCGTAAAGCGGTTGAGCAGGTCGGTCCTATGTCATTAGTTTTCCCTTTGCACGTTTTGACCCATTAACTGCCGGATGAAAGAAAATCAACCTTCGCTCGTCTTGACAGCCCAAGCAACCCCTAGAAGATCATCCGTCTCCGGGTATTTGTGTCACCGGGACGACGACGTCACTCACCCTATCGATTGACTCCAAAGCTTGGGGACAAACATCCTCGGTGCCAACGAGCCGGCCTGAACTTTGGACGTCTGGAATGGATTAAGAGGAAAGGGGGGTGATACTCGTTTTCACTGGGTTTTTATTATTATCATCATTATCATTATTATTATTATTTGAGGTTCTTTGAAATTCTGGAAAAACGTGATTTCCGTGTTTTCTCTGAGATTTTAATCTCTTTTCACAGATTCCTGCTCAGAATTCTAAGAATCATCGCCGTCCCGTGCAAGTGTTATGTCTCTGAATTCTGTTGCCGGGGCGACGGTCTCGTTACACGATAACTCAGTGACATCACTGGGTCATGCGGAGATTGTGACTGTATGTTTAGTAAAAAAAAATAAAAATGAAATAAAAAAAAAGCTTTTTTGTTTTCTCTCAAAGTATTCTTTCTTATTTTTATTTTAATTTTTAGCATTGTTTTCGTAGGAAGGATATCCCATTTAGCGATGAAGGCCGGGGGGGTAAAAGGCCCGAGAGGAAATCATACAGGATTACCTATTAGCCCAGGGGTCCCAAGTTTGGAAAGCGTGGCGGAAAAGGCTTCATAAATTTAATGCTGTCAAAAATCGCTGAAAACAAAGTTGTGTCAAAAAATTGACATGCGTGTTGCGTTATAACACGGATGCCGGGTTTGTATGTTACAGTGCGGTCACAGGTATGTTTTGGTTTGGTCTGTATTATTTTATTTTTTATTTTTTATTTTTATTTTAACAGAATTACCAGTTTTCGTTAATTCAGCCCAATGTCTAAAAACGAAGGAGGAACATCAACGAAACAAACGAAAACAAAGCGGGGAGCTCAGAATTTTTGTTTGCATTTTGTTCTTTCTCTCTCACTCACTCACTCACATTCACGCTCGCTCCCACACTCCCTCGTCAGAGACATTGTTGCATGCACTGGGGAGACAAGCGCATTTCGGGGAGACTTGGGACCTCTGTTTCCCTTTTACGCGTACAGTAAGAGGTTAGACATTAGCCCAAATTAACCCTCCGACAGCCAGCCCATTTTTGCCATAACCCACCCCAGCCGCCACACCAAAATGATCAATTTGTCGCAGGGTTTGGTTGCGCATGTACCGATGTTATCAGAGCTTTATAAAATATATTAACAGGCATAATAAGGAAGCCGGCGGGCGCCAAGTTGACCTAAATTGGGCCAATGGCTGGATGTAAGGGGCCACGTTACGTTTTTATGTCATTGGTCGCACGCTGCAGCGCACGCTCTGCCAGACGAGGCCCGACGATGAATATTTCAATATTTAATATTAAAAACAATTAGTTTGCTTAGTAATTGTGAGTCAATTTTGTCAAGTAGATTATTCACCTGAACGCCGTAGCCGTACGACGCTGACTACACAATTACCGCTGTGCAAGATTTTTTTTTTCTTTTTATTTATTTTTTTTTTAAATGCGGTGTAATTTGCTACATAGTTGTGTATCATTAAGAGATTGAGCTCCGCTTCGAGTGCCGACTTGCTCGCTAACAAGCCCACGCTTTACACACACAAAAAAAAAATACGGCTTGGGTCAAATAACTATAATTTCTAGGTCTCTTATTTTAGTTACAAAACAGGGAGGATACGGAAATCCAGCCATAGTACATATATTTTAACGAAACAATGTGCAGCGAGCGAGGCCTCAAGCCGCGCGCACTCCGTAGGAAGCCAGAAAAATTCATTTCACGACAAATTCTACGATTTGGTAGAAACTCCGCGTTTTGTTGACGTTTTTCTTAAGATATTTCATCTGATTTCCAATCCTATTTTTTTTTCGACGTTCCATTAACCATTAAAATACCAAGGATGGAACGTAGAGGACAAAGCGAATCTGGGATTTCCAACCCTAGAGCGGGGCAAACGATCTATAAAAGTTTATTTCTGTAGGGTAGGGAGGCTTAGTGGCTTCCCTGGCAGAAATACAGAGCCTCCTTCCAGGGGAAGAGAGAATCCGGCTGAGCGGTCGGCGACCGAGCAGCAGCTCTCCCATCATAAAAATTATATATATATATCCTGCAAAAAAAAATACATTTTTTTATCAGGCCCGTTGATATAGCAGCTCTCTAACTAGTTGCTTTAACCCCGTTGATTTAGTTTATGGAACCTATCATTGAAGTGGTAGCTTACATCGCGATGGCCCCATCCCCCATACCAGCCGGAACAAAAACATTCAGATTTTTAGGCCTTTTCATGAGCCTCGCATAGGGGTACAAGTTAGCTCAAGTCTTGAGTAGACAGAAAGTATAAGGGGAAGTGGAAGGGGAGTGGCTAAATGCCAAAGATGGCTGCTCCCATGGTATATACACAATGCGAGCTTTTAATACATATTTATATATTCAAATTTTTAGTAATATTAAAACATAAATTTATTGTATTGGACTATAAAACATAGCATTTGGTAAAAGTATCCACTTCTAAAACTGCGTAACCCCCAACCAACTCCAGTCAACCCAACAGCAACCTATTTAGAAAACCCAATAAAAAACACAAGTCGCGTATTAAGTTTTTTTTTTTTTTTTTTAATTTGGCATTTTGTTATCTGCATTTATATTAAGCAAAGTGCATCTTTTTTATTTTTCTCGTTTATACACATTGCACAATACATAAATAATGATGCTTATAAAAACGTCTTTGATATTTACAAGTAATAATATATTTATATATATAACATAAAATACATTTTTTTTAATAATCTCAGGGTTTTTTTGTGTTTTTTTTGTTTTTTTTACGGAGTCCATTTTTTTTTTCCTCCAAAAGCACTACAATGCTTAAAAAGTTCCAAAGAGTGCCCCATCTTGTCCATTTTAAACTTCGATATTCAGAAAAATAGCTTATGTTGATCATGCTCATTGAGCTTGGAACAATGTAAAAAAAGTATCATACCCTTCGTATGACCTTCAGAAACAAAAATCCCTTCCCTGTGCATAATGTGTACCTTTTAAGTAAGAAATGATTGAGCAAATACTGTATGTTTCATTAAATCTCTTCCCCAGACATAAGAATTTTCGGAAAAATTTTACCGTATCCTTAGAAGTCCCATTTAGAAATAATTATAAGGTTAATAGGGGACTCTCGAAGGATAGCGGAGAAATCTCCTCCTATAGTGCCTGTATACTGCGCAAAAAAAAAAAAAAAAACATTGCAGAAATGTCTTAATTTCCTAAAAATAAAAAAGATTACAAAAAATATTTACTGCCCCGTTAAATTTGTTTCTAGAACAACAAAGGCTACGAAAAGTTATTTGCAAGTGAGTATTTTCTGCACAGTATACACGCTTCCGCAATAAGTCACAACGCTAAAGGATTTAACCCCTTCAGCTTGCAAATGGAAGCTGAAAGGAGTTAAATCTGGTGGGAAAAAAAATTATATATTTTTTTAAAAAAGTTAGATTGATATTTTTGAATATGCACAACTTTAAAGGGCAGCAGTCCTGTATTGGTTTATTTAAAACAACAAACCACGTGAACTGCCCCCTTTTCATGTGACACACAGCGTGTTGGGGGGCATTGGCCAGAAGGGTGGGTGGGTGAGAAGAAGTTTGCAGCTTTTTTTGTTGGTTTTTTTTTTTTTTTTTTTATTTCTTTTAAAATTTGGTCTTTATCGCAATAAAAAATGGACAGATCACTGCAAACCCGAGACTCCAAAAATTAGGTTTTTCCTATACCTCAAACACGACATCGTCTGCTGGAAGTGGGGAGGCTTGATCCATACATCAAATAAGCAACTTCTAATGCAAAGTTGCCAGTCATGCAGAAGACGGTGGTCTAGTGCAATGTTTTTTTCAGTCTATATGTTGAAGGAAAAAATAAATCCTTAGCGTACCAATCACAACCACAGTTGAAAGGCAACTACAATTGCCACGACCTTGGCTTAGGACCACGAGAACTATAGTTTTGACACCTTCTACTGGGCTACAGGTTGGCTGCCATTTGTCTAGAGGGTTGAAAACCAAGATAAAAAAACAGGTCTTGAGTACATTTCAAGGTCATCCCCGTTCAATGGGCTCTACCCAGAGGTGGAGGCATCTTCTAAAGCTTGGAAAGGCAACTTTAACTCCAACACAAGAAGAGACGGGTCTAGTGGTGGCCACCCTTTATAAAAAAAACAAACAAACCCAAAATACTGATGTTTTCTCTACCCCTGGCAACACGAATACACTTCCAGACGTTCTGCTGCCCCCCGCCAGCTTGGTCACATAAGAGGTCATTAACACCTAAAGAGTAACCCAAAAAAAAAACAAACCAAAAAAAAAACCTTTGACATAAGCTATTTCTCAAAACAAACAGACAAATAAAACATGAAAACAAAAAGGTTTGCATGAAGAAGCAAGCACTCAGAAGGAAATATTAGCAGCAAAGTAGTCGAAAGTCCACGTGTCCACTCGTGACCGAGTCATCGGTTATTAAATATCACCTCCAACCAACACGGGCAGCTGCTGATGAACTGTCTCGTGTAGCACTGACCCCAGCCTTTCACGAAGCTTATCTGTACAGTGAACCCAGTCCACGGCTGTTGCATGAACTCATGGTCATTAGGTCTCTGCAAACTGTAAGCTTTCTCATAGTCAAACACTTTGATGGAGAATCCTGGAAAAACTTTATGGACCAATAACGTCCTAGAGTCGGGGTTGTCCAGTGTGGCCGACTTTATGAAGATGGGATAACTGCTGCGATTATAAACCCAGACACCGTCCACTTCCTTGGTCAACTGGATCCCGTATCCGATTTTACTGCGGACCTTCTGGACCAGCTGACTTTTGTTGTCCGAATTTAGTTGTCCGAGGCAAAAGCCGTTCCCCTGAGGTAGATCGTAGAATATATCCAGGGAGGGCTCTTGGACAGAGTACAATCGACCCACTCTTATTTTCTCTTCCCAGTATGCCACCACGCACCAATGGGATGGGTCCCCAGACTCCTGAAGAAGTTGGGTATCTGTTAAGAGACAAAACAAGACATTATTTTTTTTATAATTTTTATAAATGTAAAATAATCTTTCTTTTCTTTTAAACTACACAGCATTAAAATCCCTTCCACTTATTCCATCAAACATTTGTAAATAAAAAGGATAAAATTCGAGTGAACTACAATCTAAACCCTTATTGAAGCTGATCCAAAAGGACCCGAACGTCATATCCGGCTGATGTTCCGAAAGACATTAAAAAGTGGAAGGTTTTTATACGGCCAATAACGCGATATTCTATGTTTGGTTATTATGGAGATTTACGTAAAAATAAGTCTACACGTTCACTGCCGAGCCACGGTCATAAAATAAATAAAAAAAAAAAAAAAAAAAAAAAAGATATAACGAGATATACACTCAGTTTACGTCAGCTGAGCTGTTATTAGATCTCGCAGCTGTATTAAGTCTTTTGGTGGACAAGGAGGAGAGCGAAATCTTGTATTCTACAAGATGGGGGGGGGACAAAAATGGAAATGGGTATTGTTCTTATCCAACTGTAAAGGAAATGTATCATTTTTATATTTTTTTTTTTCTTTGGTGGCGCCATCTACAAGATGATCGGAGACAAACAAACCATAAAAACGGGGGTGATGGAACTGGACGACAGAGTGATAAAAAGTAGTTAAGGGTTAACCTGGTGTTCTATATTGATGAAGCTCCAACATTTTTTCTTTTTTCTCTAACAAGGAGTTTTAAAAAAGAAAGAAAAAGTCTAAAGATTCTTTTTTATTTTTTTTTTTATTGAAAAAAAAATAAAAAAATAAATAAAAAAAATATATATATATAGGGGACAAATGCACCAAGGATGTTACAGAAGGAATGGGAGGGGGGGCAGAAGAAAAATCCATATCAAGTAGCTAGAGGAATTTAGGCAAGCTTAGGTTGCTTGCCTCCACGTCCCCCTTTTTAGGCTCACAATAACTTTGTTTATCAAATTCTTTACTGAAACCTTGCACCGGTAGGGGAAGAAGAAAAAAAAAAAAAAAAAGTTTAAAGCATGGGGAGGGGGGAAGAGGACGGGAGGAAAGCTAGCTATAGGATCAAATTACCTTTAACCTAACCCTTTGAAACTACACTAAGTTTCAAACAATCAGAGGGAGAAGAATTTAGAAAGAAAAGAAAAAAGTTACAAAGTAACTAACAAAATTATTAAGCTATGTGGCTCTGTATCGCTCTATGATTGGTTTTCGGGGTAGGAAGAAAAAAAAAATAAATGTGGGGAGTTTTTTACATTTTTTTTTTAATAGGTTTTCACTATTTAAACATTCTATGTCGTCTGAGCTCCACAAATACAGAGGTCGGAACAATGCATGCAAACAAAAATACCGACACAGAGTGCTTAACAAAAAGCAAAAAAAATAAATAAATAGTAATTTCAAAAACATCTGAAACGGCACAGGGTTTGCAGCCACCCTGTTGCAGTGAAGCAAAATCCTTTAAGACTGCGTCCCCCCCCCTTTCATTTTTGAGACTCGCCAGTTACCCCAGCATTGCAGACAGACGTCAGATAAAGAGAAGTTCTTCATATTTTAATGGTTGCAGGCCGAGCAGATAAATTTTGCAGGCCTGTTATTGCGTTATCTGAACCCTTTCCGTTGCCTCCACGACAAAAAAAAAAAAAAAAAAAGATTTAATAGGAGGAGAAATGTTTAGAACAAGAGTGTGGTAGATGAGTGGACAGACTCCCAGCAGAAGTGGTAGCCTTAGGCTGAAAGCAGATGGTCTGGACGTGACGTGCGAAGGCCGGGATCGCCGTAAAGGCCCTATTAGGATATTTAAACCCCCCAAAAATATATAAAAGGGAAAAATGTCTAATATGTTGAGGTGACAGGAATATAGGGCGCATAAGAGATCTTTTCAGACCAAAAAAAAGGGAATCTGCTTTCAAAAAAGGCACTTGTCAAGGTGAGGGGGGATAAAAAGCAGGTATTGATTCAACCTTTCAGACGACGACTCCCCCCCTCCACTGAATTGTGCTTACAGTCGCAAATCTCTAGCTAGCAGAATTAAAATTCTTAAGAACCCGCCACAAATTCCTTTTTCGATTTTTTTTCCCCCTTCTTTTTTTAGTTTATTTTCATTTCCTATTCCCACACCCCAACATGAAAGAGACCCTTCCAGGAAAGAAGGGGGGCGTGGGTAGACGAGTCTCCGAGTGTTTGTGTACGCATTACTGAATACCACATTACAAGCCGCTCACGGTCACTTACAAAGACTTATTAAATTGGTAGCAAGCAGAAAATATGTCAGCCTGGCCGGCTATGAACAGACCTTTATAGCCACCGTGGATACAGTTCATGAATGAATCCTACCAGATCCTTCAATTACTTCAAAAATAAAAAAAAAAAAAAAAAAAAAAAAAAAAGATTTTTTACTGTTGCTGTTCAAAACACAAGTAAAAATCAAAAAAAATAATACCGGTATTATATGTTGAAAAACTTTTCCTATCCACTTCCTAAAACAGGTGTGCCAAAAGGGATGCACGGAACCATTTTGGTTGCGCAAGTTGTGTAAATACGTTCACAAAAACACCGATTAATTCCGTTCATCTGCTTTTATTATAAATTCCTAAAAGTGGGTTTTTTAACCAAGCAAAAAAAAAAAAAAAAAAAAAAAAAAATATAAAAAAAAAAAAACATTAAAAAAAATACCATGATAAAGGGAAACAGGCCGATTCCTTCAAAGTGTTTGGTGGAAAAGATTAAAAAAAAAAATAAACAAGCTGATGTTATCTAACCCTTTGTTGATGCTAAATGAGGGACGCGCCAACGATTTCTTTTAAAAGAGCGAGCCTGCATATTAGGCTTTCTGAGACAGAAAAAAAAAAAAAAAAAATGAAAAAAAAAAAAAAAAAAAAAAAAAAAAAAAAAATAAAAAAAAAAAAAAAAGAAAAAAAATCCCATGTAACTAAACAAACCACTTGTCTGCCTGTCTCCAGCGGTTAGAAAAGAGCTCGCTACGTTCTTCACTTCCTCTGTCCCGGGATTCAATGTCTCATCAGCCATGCAAATTATATATAGAGCTCTCTTTGTAAGAAGAAGTTAAACTCTGCTTAATAGCAAAATGCCTCGGAGGAAGGGTGGGATCCGAAAGGAAGCCAAAACCCATTCACCATATATTTACAGTATGTGCGATGCTAGAGTGGGGGGTTTTTTTTGTTTGTTTTTTAACTCTTTGCTATTTTAAAGACATGGCGGGCGCATCTCAACCCCATAAGAGCCAATAAAGGGGGGACATGAGTTACAAGGAGAAAAAAAAAAAAAA
>VKOC01000001.1:59650158-59676821 GCA_009364415.1 Spea multiplicata | reverse complement strand
AAACATGAAGGAGGGTTCCTTTAACTTAATTGGAACGTTTAATACAAACCGCTCCAAAAAGTGAGTAAATATCATTAAACAGATCACTTTGTGGAATGGATTCAGCGACAGGCACTAGAAGACCACATGTCCAAAAAAAAAAAAGTTTTTTTCAAAGGGGTCCAAAATAAAATGTAAAAGACCCCCAAATGTAAGGAGCTGACAACTACCCATTAACATTCCAAACGCGCTCGTCGATAGAGACATAGATGGCAAAACCCCCAAAATAAACCAAAAGTTTCCTTAACTGCGGGATAGGCGGGGGGGGGGGGGTGAGTTTGTCAGGAAGCTTCCCATGGCCTTTCCCTCTCATTTTTGGAATTTAACATTTAATGGCACCAAGAAATGATTTAGTGAGTACAGAATTAATTAAGACAGAAAAAAAAAGTAAATAAGGAAATTGCCAAGATTTGACATCATTTCCTGATTGCCCTTCGGGAAGCGAATCCGCGACCTGGCGTTCTTAACCCGCGGCCGGTACTTAACCCGCGGCTGCTCGAAAGTTTTATTCTTAGGAACGGTTCCTTCTTCTGATAAACCACGCCGAGCGACGGGAAGCCAAACAGGTATTAGGCTGTAAATCTGAACAGAAACCTTCGTTTTATTAAGGGTTTTTTTTTAATGAAAGAAATGAATTTCCAACTTTTAGAATGTCTGCTGCTACAGAACGACGAGTAGGCACTTAATGTACAATCGCGTGTTCTGCACGGACGTCCGAGTCATTACCCAGCGGATTAAATCAGGACCCGATAAACCTTCTAGGTACCCTTAGAAAAACCATCTCCGGAGAACCCAAACACCCCCAAAAAATCTATATATATATAATAAGAAAATCCATAAGGCCTTGTAGGAAGCGGGTGGGACACGAGCAGAAATAGACGGATTGGGGGGGGGGTCAGTACCTTTACACAATTATCCGATAATAGACCCGGGCAGGAGGAATTGTTGGCACTTTCTTTTTGGGGGGTCTTCGGCTAGAGGTCTCACGTCCACACAGCCGAACCAAATCGAGAGATAACCACGGGGAGGAATAATCACGCAGAGTACGGGGCGTCAAACCCGCTGCTTCTATAACCAGAATAGAAAGACAGCAAAGCAACTTATACGGGGCACTCAAACTCACGCCAGACACCGTGGGTTTTATTCACTAAACAGTGAGTTCACCGTTTAGTTTTGGATAGTTACTATTCCATTTCACCAAGTTATCTTTGCTTTAACAAATGCCAAACCCTATGAGTTTGACCTTCGCAAAGGGCTGACCTGACCCTGCATAATGTATAGTTTATATAGGAGGATTCATGAAGGTCACCCCAGTGGTCGGCTAAACCCAAAGCCAAAAAAATTTCAAGGGAAATTCATATCGAAAACCCAAATTTTGTATAACGAGTTACAAACCAGTGGGCATAATCTTTAAAGGAATACTCTAGTCCCTTTAAATTACCAAAAACTCTGCGATCTGAGGATTCTCACCAGTGATTGGCTGCTTTAAGCAGCCAATCGGTGGCAGGAAAGTGCTCCCATTTAAATCAATGAGAGCACTTTCCACGAATCTGCACAGGGGTCTCGATAAACCCCCGACGGCAGCGTTTCCCCCCAAGTCAGGGCTGCCCTCCCCAGAATACAGCTGGGGGGCAAAAGCATACGGGGGTATTCTGCAGAACCCCCCCTACAAACATTTAAAGGGACCTCCTAGCTATCATATGCATTAAAGTGCAAACGATGGCCGGAGCGTCCTTTCAAGTAGAGACAAAATCTCGGTATAAGTCGGCAACAGAATCCTAGCCGGCCGCTTCTACTTCACGTCCCGCGCAGCCAGAACGACGAAGCCCCTGACGGCACGGACAGCCATTCTGCCCCCCGTGCCGGTGGAATATCCGCTATGGGGGGCGTCTGCCGCTGGCAAAACAATCATATCAAAGAGGTAGTTATATCCTCAAAACAGCCCTAAAAAGCTGTGGGTGCAGGTCTGGGCGCGTATTCCTGCCACCTTCAGGCACAAATATTACATCCAATCAAATGGACAGACGGGGAGTATTTGGGCAGAATTACGAGAACCCCCCCTCAAAACCCCCCAATTTATCTGCCTCCGGATAAACCTTTAAGAAGCATCGCTCCAGGGAAATGTCCAGCGAGTGGTATTGTAACCCTCACCGTGTCTGGATGGCTGAGATAGATAGGAGTCAGATGCCATGCTGTAGCAGGGGAATATTTAAGGTAAAGGTAACGGTCGTTTATTTGCCCCCTTTACGGATTTCACGCCTCGACAGCTCTACAAAAACAAGGGAGGACTGAAAGGAACTGAACGCACGCGCCGGAAGATTCTATTAAAAGCGGCCAGCAAAAGTTTCAAAGCCAACGTCGACACGCAAGCAGGTAGCACTCCGCCGCAGCCGCACTACAAATCCCATCATGCTTTTCCAAGCTCTTTCTGCTCCAACATGCAGCGACCAATCATTCCTATATATATCCTGGCCGCCCAACGTACAGGACTGTGGGCTTTACCAGCGATATACGGTCACAACGTTCGATTCTACCGACCCCTGCATTCTACAACGTTACCCCAGAGCAGCCCCTATAAAACCGGTTAACACGGCACCAAAGGACCCCCCCAAAGTGACAACGAGTGGAACCCACAAACCTTTCCCTTAGAAAGCTGACCCCAAACACACAACGCTTGGTGAGCTCCGGCTTTCTAGTCACCGGGCATCGCCGATTCGACTCATAAAGGGGAGAAAACCTGCAAATATTAACAGAAATATCCACGGCAGGAGAAAATATACATTCTACTGATTAAAGCCCATTCTTCCTTCAACGCGTTTCCAGAGGAGAAACCAAAAAACGAAAGAGCTGTCAATCATTCCACGTTATAGAAAATAACAGAAGAACCAACAAGACCTGAGAACTGCGCTCAACCGATAGCCAGAAAGAAGAGGACTTTCTTAATACTTATTAACAAAACCACAAATAATAATAACAATATAATATAATTGATAATATATTTTACGTTTTTAATCCTATGTTATACGGCTGGAAAAAATCAAAATTCGGACTTGTTACGTAGGTAATATATCTATTAAAATGCAATTTTAATTTCTTTTTGTTTGAGCTGAATAAATCTATGCCCATTGATTTTTTTATTTTTTATAGTCGCATTGTCATGATTGGTAAACTTTTGGCAAGGTATAATAAAATAAAAAAAAAAAAAATACAGAAAAATAAAAAAAACATAAACAAATATATATTTAATACTCACAGCCTAAATGTGTTAGAGAATTTAAGCCAAAATGACAAAATAATAATAAATAAATACAATTTTGGCCCTTTAAGCTAAAAAAGAGAAACAAAATAAGGTATTTTCCTTCAATCTGCCAAGTCATACCCAACGGTTGTTTATTCTGTTCGTTCGTTATGTGTTTGTCTTTGTTTTTTCTCCGACTACCCAACGAAAAGTGCCCATTTAACAGCAGTGAAAAAAAAAAAACCCACACAAAACATCTCAACCCGTGCAAATCCCTACAAGCGTCGCTCTCTGACAATAGAGATGCTCAATTATGGGTGTCTGGTCCAGCCGCGCCGCCTTTTGTCCTCCGGAGACATCTGCTCGGGGATGTCTCTCGCCAGTTGGGCCGGCACAAGCCATCACAATGGCGCTTGGACAATAGAGGCCACTGGTCTTTACAACGCTTCAGTTCCACTTGGCACTTACGGGGGGGGTAGGGTCAATTGTCTCGTGGGGCGTGCTTAGTTGGCCTATACAATAAGCTAATGTGGGGGCAGACAGACAGGGGGGAGGCTGCAATAAGCAAGGAGGCTGAAACAAGGCCCCCCCTTCACTGAATAAGCTTCACGAGCATGCCGTTAAATTGGATCTAATAATTCATGAGTCTTTAGCGTCGGCAGAGAAATGTTCTTGAGTCCAGTTTGTAAGGTACATTCTGGTTTGCCGTATTTTTCTCCTTTCTCTGTCTCTCTCTCCCCCCCTACCCTCAAATCGTGTCCCATGGCCGGTCCCGACCCCCCGTGCCCGGTCAGCCCGTGAGTTTCTGGATGGTCTTGTTGTAGTACTGCGTGATGGTTGGCGTCAAGGGGTTCCAGCTGTTGGCATGTAGCTCTATGACCTCAAGCAGGAGGGACCGCGTCAGCGTGGACTCCGAGGGACACAGCATGGTGTCTCGCGCCGTCGCCAGCAGCTCCGTCATCATCTCGGGCAGCTGCTCCTCCAGCAGGCGTCCGGTGCTTTGCAGCTGTCAACAGAGAAAGGGTCATAAGTTACACGTCACGTCGTAAGTTGTTCGTCGGACACCTATGTCTGTCATCTGGCTTCCAACGGTGAAAGAGGAGATCACCGAAGCTTTGCCGCGGGGGATACATTGCCGCCTGCGATATGACGTTAGACCCCCATCACACATCTTATGGCGACCATGAAGTATCACCCGGGGTCCACAGCAACCTCAGAATATGGAAGATTTATCCATTCTCCTCGAGTGGCGCTTTTATGAACGTGGAGACAAGACAGATAGGGACAGCTGAACAGGGCAACAGACGCAATACCCCCCCCCGGAGACATAAGTGTCATTATTGCTATTAATCAATGAAAACCAGTGTTTTAAGTCTACGTTTGGTTCTCCACCAGCGTTATTTGACTGTAAACACAGATCCCATATATCTGATATCTATACATTTACTCAATGCGAGGTATATAGGACTATACAGCGTTCAGGACAGGACAGAAGAACCTCAAACATAAAGAACCCGAGCTGAATTTGCCCTACAGGAGCCAAGACCGCTATCACCCCCCGTTAATCACTACCCACGCAGCGGCCGCGCTGAAAGGGTTAACTGTGAGCACTTTATTTCAGGAAAGCGAGTAACTAAATGCTTCAAAGCCATTAAAAGCTTTTACACAGACTGCAGGAACCCCGGCGTTATTAATTATTGCCAATAACCACCGTTACCCGGCCGTAATGTTCCGTGAAACGCTCTGCGAGCGAATTGTTACGGGGAGTTTCGTAAGCTTGAAATCGCGCAAATGGCGACTCGGGTTGGACCTTAAAGAAAAGACCCGCAGGGCTCAGTTATACTTATTAGATATAATTATTATTATTATTATTCTAGCATTCGCAGAGGGTCAGATTAAAGACGGCTTTGTTTGTTTGTTTGTTTGTTTGCAGGGTAACGGGGAGACTCGGTATTCCAGCGTCTCACCTCCATGGAGCAGCACAGAACCGCATCTTCCTTCACATCCTGGGATTGTAACAACTGAAGAATAAACATAAAGAGAACATAATCAGGACTTAAATGCCAAAAAACAGAGATCCTTATCTACAATAATACTAGCAAATATATACACAAACATACGCATACACACATATACACTATGATCCAAAAGTTTGGGGTCACAGACATTTCCTTATTATTTTTTTTTTAATGAAAAGTACATTTTGTCCATTAAAATAACATGAAATGGATCAGAAATCCAGCGCAGACGGGGTTAATGCTGTAAATCACTATTGTAGCTGGAAATGGCTGATTTTTAATGGAATCTCTTCACAGGCGTACAGTGGCCCTTTATCACTCCCATCACTCCTGTGTTCCAATGGGACCCCTTTATCCACTCCATCACTCCTGTGTTCCAATGGCCCTTTAGTATCACTACCATCACTCTGTGTTCCAATGGCCCTTTATCACTCCCATCACTCCTGCGTCCCAATGCCCTTATCACTCCCATCACTCCTGGGGGGGGGTGGGGTGCGCGCAGATTGGCGCTATCGGGCTCCCTCACGTCCTGGTCCCAGATGGGCGCGCCTTTATCACTCGCGCAGTCGAGGGTCCCGTGTGTTTCCGGAGTGGGCGCCTTATCAGCGTCCCAATGCGACTCCTACGGTTCAAGGGCGCTTTATCACTCCCATCACGTTACCTGTGGTTCAATTGGCACGTTTGGTGGTTCGCTACCAAATTTAAGTATAAAATTAAGGTATATTGAGTTGGTTAGAAAATCCCGTTTTGTTAAGAGAATTTCGCAGGCTGGTGACCGCCAACTTTGAACGGTTGTGTTATTGTATATATATAGATACATTTTTTTTTTTAAATCAACTAATATTTGCTCAAGTTCCATTTTAAATGTGAAATACATAAATAGGAAGCGGCACAATGTTTAGGTTTTTATAGTTAATGTGCTGGGGATGATGAGCGGCAGCCCTTGGTGCAATCGGCACTCTTTATACATCGCCCTCGCTGTGTTTGAGACAAACTTGCGCAACCAGAATACAAACCACACCAACCGCTCACTAACGGCAAAAACGGTAAACGGTGGCAGAATACGGAGGAGCTTCATGGGCAGAGTACGAGACCCCCTCTCAGTGTCTCCCCCTTACCCAGTAGTTAAAGCTGCAGCGCCAACGTCCGACAATACGGAACCCCTGTCCTGATATCCAAATCTTGTTTAAATAAAGCAGATCTGGCAATTTATGTTTCCCCGTAAAAAAAACACCAAACATTGTGCTTTCATTTTTTTCACATTGTTAAATATTTTGGAGAATTGAATGCATTTTGGTAAATTAGATTTTATCTTTACCTTTTTTTTATGTTTAAAATAATTTTAAATATAATAGCATATTTTCCACCAGAAATGTAAATAATTTTTTTTTAGCGTTTTTCCCAACAGACGGGACAGAGCCTTAAAAAAAAGAAAAAAGGGAGGCCAGCCTCTCGATAAAGTTAAGCGGAGATTTAAATTATCGAAGGTAGATCCAGACACTTCGCTCCGATGTAAAATCATTCGTCATCTCGGCTTCTCAGACTGAAAGGAGACGCCGCGGAGGCACCTTCCTCGCTCCGATCGATGCACTTCCACGCAGCGCCGGCTCCACGCGCAAGCAATTTCACGAGCGCCGCTCTGACTCCACTTCTGGAGACTCACAATTAAGTGGCGAGCGGGGGCCGCATCACCGATAATGCGAAACGCGCTGAACTTTCACACACCGAGGATGTTTGCATTAAAGTTTCAACTTTAAAGGTTCTGTTCCACCAAGATGCTTTTTTTTTTTTTTACCCTGCTCTTGTTTCTTGGTTAGAGCGTCCCCTCTGCTCTGGCAGGTAGAAGGGGCATTTGGTCAAAGGTCTACTCGCTTAAAAGGGGGGGCTGGGAATGGTTGTCGGGAGGTCAGGCTGCTGTGATGTAATATGCGCACCTGGGAACTCTCCGGGTTTCACCCTTCTCGCACCTTCTCGTTGATAAACCCCTCAGCCCCGAAAAGGCTCTATTTATCCCAAACATTTTTTTTCTCCCCAATAAACGTTGGGTCTGTCCTTTTATTGTTTCTGCTAAGGGTTTAATTAAATAAAAACACTACAACCCTTTTTTTTTTTTATTCCCGGCCCCTACTATCTGTCGGTGACTGCTACATCTGTGAAAATGGCTGAAAAAGGATTAGGTTCAATTTTTTTTTATTTTAGGTTTGTTTCATGCATTCTCTTAATGTCTTCCTACCTTCTGACTGCTTCCGTGTCCTCATCTCCTTTCCTCTCTTGCCTCTTCTTGTTCTTCTGTCTTCTTTCCCGCTATCCGCTCCACTAACCAGGCCTTCATGGAGCACTTCCGCAAAAGGGCAGAGGCCTTTGACCACACCCTCTCCTCAGATTGGAGGAACAGGGGAGAGGATGTCCCCGTAGTCCCGCCTCTTTGCTAAAGTACTCCGAGAAGCCAGATTAATCTGACCTCTCGTAGTACTTCCGCAAAGGGGCGGGGCCATAGGGACAGCCTCTCCCCTGTTCCTCCAATCGGGGGACGGGGTGTGCCTGGAAGCTCCTTTTTTTTGAGGCAGTACTCTGGATAGGTTAACGGAGCGGAAAGAAGACATAAAGAAGCAAGAGAAGCAGAGCTGCGGGAAAGGAACATGCAAGTGGTCGGTGAAAAGGTAGGGAGACACAGAGATCGTAAGTGTGAACATGAGAGAGAATGAGTGAAAGAGCATGAATGAGAGTGAGATGGGAAAAACAATAAAATTGCAAACAAAAATGTGGTGCTCTCTGCTTCATTTTCGTTTGTTTCATAGGGGTCACTCCCCGTTTTCAAACATTCGCATGAATTAGAGAAATTGGCAAATTGAAAATTAAAAATTCACGCGAATACAAATGCACAAGCGACTGCTTTTGTGTCACAGGACAATTAAGCATCCCCTAAAAAATTATGAATCCGGCAAAAAAAATAAAGATTTTGTAAAAAAAAAGGGGAATTGACAGTCAGTAATTCTATAAATTATGATTTTAATACATTTAGTTAGAAAATGATATGGAACCTGCTGGTGCTCTATTAATAAACGTAAATTTAGCAGAGTTAGTGGATCGGCCCCTTTAATGATTTATGTAAAGGTCTCTTACCCCTTCCTTTTGTCTTAAAGACTTACTTAATTATTTTTAGATTGTTAGCTTATGAGCGCAGCCCTCAGAGGCTCACCATGTATGAGAAGGCTCCTGTTAGGGTATCTTGGTTATATGTTTGCTTATCGCTCCCTACTTATATTGTACGGTGCTGCGGAATATGTCGGCGCTTGAGAGGTACTAATAACGATGGGTGACGGTGGCTCTTAAATAGTCCAGGGGCTTCTGCTACAAAACCCGGGAGCTCCAGGTCTCGGAAGGTGAAAACCGTAATTACCTCCCTAAGGCAGGTATAGATGGGGCAGACGAGGACCCTGAAGGGCTCTCCTGTGTTGCTCCTCATAGTTCCAAAGACTTCACACAGAAAGCTGATGAATCCCAACCATCGCTCCACGTCCGACCGGCGCAGCTCGTCTCGAACGGAGAAATCCTTCTGCAAAACATAGACAAATCATCAACGAACCGTCCGATGCGGGTTACCAAAAAGAGGAAGCCCGGGCTGCTGGCGCATGGTGAAACTGATGGGGGGGCATGAAAAAGAGGAAACCAGTTAACTGTATTGCGGTTAATACAGATTTTACACCTGCGAATATGTCATTTTTTTCCATAAACCGTTAGATGACATCACTCCGTACAGCTTTCACAATATCCAACAGCGAAGCTTCCTCCCCATACTTTCTAAAACCTTCGAAAGAAACAAAACGCTCAAGAAGACGAGTGAGAAACGCGTCGGGTGCCGGTCATGAAGATGAGTTAGAGAGACATCGCATGGTAACAATTCAGGTAGAAAAACAGAGCGATAACAAAGTGTCAGTTAAGGGGCTTAATCCACTAAGCGGCGATCACCCATCTCATCAAACGAATGATGCACCGAGCAGGAGAGACTGAAGCCAAGCGATCAAATTCTTCCTCTTGTCGAACTAATTCTGCAACCTTTCGCCTGAATCACATGACAATTAAACATTCCTGGCAGAATTACGAATGAGGCAAAATATTACTTGATAAAATAAATTCTTAATTGCTAAGCGTTTTTGGGCTTCCGATATTTTTCTAATAATACTTTTATTTGTGGTTAGCGGAGTAGGTGGTACAGCGCCTTTAAGCGTTTACGTCATGGCACCCAGCGATTCCCAGACCTTCCGAGTCTTTTTGGGACTCGCCATGCTGTTTTTAGACCTCCCATAAGAAACAGAAGAGCTCAGACCCGCCAGCCTCGGGACAGTTGGGAGGTATGCTTATAACCTCCAAAGAAAAAACAAGTTCTATAGGGAACGTATTTAATTTGACATTTTTTTGTACAGAATAGGCGGTTTTCTTTGGAGGACATACTGGCACATCATCCTTCGCGTCGCACAAACCCACCTTTCCAGCGTGCAGACGGACCACCGGGAGACATAACTGCGCCGGCGCTCGATGCTGTAGGAAGGAGTCACTTCCAGACTGCGGTCATACCGTTTAATGTTTCTAGCGACGGCTTTTTAAACATAAGGATGGAGCAGGAAGAAGACGGCAAAGAAAAAAACAAAGAGTCGAACGAAACGAGCTCTCGTTAGAGCGCACAAGGCTTCTTCATTCAGGCTCCGTGCCAGAGCGATGCATAGGTAGCCCGAAACATATGGCAACGTCAGCACCGAGACATAAATATTTAAAACTCTTACGCGGGGCTCTGGAAACGGCCCAAGCGACAGAACATTAACAGGAAGGGGATTCTGTTTGGTCTCCGACCGACTCTCATATACAAAGGGAACATCACATGAACGTCGGCGGTGCGGACTGCGAGCTTATCCAGACCCCCGAACATCTTAGGAGAAGAGAAGGTTATATAGATTATATACGGTATATATAGATATATTGTATTATATATTTTGTTAAAAACCTTTCTGGAGAATGACTGGGGGGCCCAAATATTCCCCTAGCCCCGGATTAATGCCTGGAACCATTGAAAAGGGTGAAGAATATTAAAATAATTGATTATTTTTCATTAAATAAACCATAAAAATCTCAATCGAATATTTTTATTGACGACGACGATGGAATTAAATTGCAATATTACTGATCGGGGGAATAAATGCGTATTTACATTAAGTATGGGCATCGGGCTATGCTCCTTGAGCGGGGCCCGAGTCCAAATGATGTCCCGTTTACCTACTCAACAGCGCTACGGAATATGATGGCGCTATAAAAAACAAATAGTTAAAATGGATACTGTCAGTTTGAATGGACCTTTCCGGCATCCCACGACATGTTTTTAATCCGGTTAGCCTTCGGGGTCTAAAGAGGGCCCCGGGGTGAAGCCGAGGAGCGCGAGCCTCTAGCGCTAGCGATGGTTCACAGCTGCGGGTTTCACGCAATCACAGTTTATTGATTTATATAGCGCCGCCATATTCCGGAGCGCTGTATATCGGCTAAAGAGGACATGATAAGCAGAGCGTTCCATAACAATTTGGGACTTACAGAAAGAAAAGGCGAGGAGGGCTCGGCTCAAACGAGCTTGCGGTCTAGAAATTGTAAGCTCTTTGGGCAAGGCAGCAATTTAAAATGCGATGAGGCAGTACGATGGAACGTCGTGCATGAATCCAAACAAAAAATAACAAACGTTTATATTAATAATGCGTCAAAAGGAAAGAAATAACCTGTAAGTGGGATATTCCGGGGGACATTCCGGGGGACGCTCCAACATGCGCACATCTAAAGGCTCCAGGAAACAAAAGAAGCGCAAGCCTTTGTGTGTTAAAAGTTATCTTCCCGTCTGGGTGATTTCAAAGACCCCCTTCTTTTCACATCTACCTGCGGACAGGGGCTATAGGATGTCACGCTCTCCCGTTACATGCCCCGGGGCAAACATCCCACTTATTAGAAAAGGATTCATACATAAAAATTAAAGTTTTTAAATCATGGAAACACATACGTGTTTAATCAATATTTGCAGAAAACACGGGACACGAACATACAATCTGCCGGCAGATCGGCCCCATCTAGACTGCCCGTTAATCATTCGCTGGTCTCGTCTTCTGCCACTTCTGCTGGAAAGCCGTCCCACTTATCTACTACCCTCACAGTGAAGTAACAAGGGCAACTTCAATTGTCTGCAAATAACAAATAACTAATAATAATAAAAAAACTGTCCCTTTTGCGTATCCCAGTGGCTCCTTTTCACGCTGTGATATCAGAGTTGAAATCCCTGCCTGAACACAGGTGACTTCATTCATAATACCTTCGCTTCCTGACAAGACACAGACTTTATCAGGACAGTTGTGAGAACCATATGGTCGCTACAATAAAATCTGAGCGATTGACTAATGATTTACAGTGCCTCGGGGTCAGCTCATTCGGGGTATAACGGGGTGATAGACGGGCCGAGGTGCTGGTAGGGCAAAGGGGAGGGGCATGCCTAGTGCTTTAAACCCACATCAACCTATCAGAGATTGCCGTGCTCAGACTGTAAGCTCTTCGGGGCAGTCATAAAGCCTCCTTTATTACACGGTAATCTGTACAGTGCTAAGTACATCCATTGGCGCTCAATAAACTCATACATAGTGCTGTCTCCGCAGACAGCGAGTAGGTGGGATTTTCCGGCTTCTCTGTGGATCTTCAGATAAGCCGCCTGCGGCATTAAAGAGCCACCTTTCACCGCGGCCTTCCTCCCCAGACAAGGGCCCTATTATTGGCACATCCGGAGTAATCATCATTCATGCCCCACGCGCGCCCCGAGACTCTCATTCATACACACCGGCTGCTCATTCCCACCGTGTTTGGGGAAAATGCTTCTTTTCTCAACGAGTTTCATGGAGACTAAAAAATCAACTAACTTCTGATTTAAGAGATATCATTATGAGAGAGAGGAGAGCGGGAGAGGAGAGAAGAGAGAAGAAAGAAAAGAAAGAAAAGAAAAAAAAGGATAAGAGAAAGAGAGAGATATAGATACAGGGGAGAGATAGAGAGAGGAGATGTCTATATCTTTATACAGCGCAACAACCAAGTCTTAATTAATTATTGCATAAAGCGCTGTGTAAACTAAATAAAAAATGCAAACACTTGCAAAAAAAATGATAAAAAATGAAAAAAATAAAAAAAAATCCACGAATGTTAAAACGTTAATGGGAATGAGATCGATGACTCGTGGAGACTCTTGCCGTAAATGGGTTAACGAGTCAGGGCAGAAGGTGTCTCTCGCATTAAACTGGATTAGACGTCCTGTTGGATGACAATTAGATCCACAAAATCCCAGCCTTTAAAGCCAGGAAGCCGTCCGCAGAGAGCTCGTAAGTCCGCGTTCGGCGTGACCCGGGGAAGCAAACGCGTGACAGATGGCTCGTCTTATATGTAATGCGCCAGGTCTGGAAGAGTCCGCGGGGCGACAGAGACTTCCGTGATGACCACGGAGAGACAGCAGCCGTCACAGCGCAACCAAATAAAACGTCTGGGTGGAAAGCGTCTCCCTTTGTCCGATAATTAGTGTTCTGGGCGAATAAAAGGCCTCCCCGATTATTCAGCGACAGACTTAATTGGCACAAGTTAACCCTTTGGCGTGCGGGAGGAATCACAAAGGATTTACTCCGGCATTGTGTCAGGACCGATATATCAAAGGGTTAATGCAGAATGCCATTTTTTTTTTGTTTTTTTAGAAGAGCAAAATCTGATTTCAGTGAAAGAATCTAAAATGATGGTTGGAACTCTTATTTTTAACATTCTTTTGGACCCTATGACTCAAAATGCACTGGAACCATAGTTTTCTGAGAGGGTGGTGGATAAGTGGAACAGCCTCCCAGCAGAAGTGGTAGAGGGTAATACAGTGAGGGTATTAAACATGCATGGGATAGACATACGGCTCCTGAAGACGAAGGTTAACAACTGATTGAGGTTTGAGTCTTTACAGCAGGGGAAACGGGCGACTAGACGGGGGCCGAATGGGGCCGATCTGCTGTCAGATAATCATTAAGCAGAAAACAATTTTTCAAAAACAATTTTTAATTCTTTTTTATTTTTGGGTGCAAAAAATGTTTTTTTTTTTAGTTTTTTTTTTAAACACACTTTTGCCGCCTTCAGGTTTTTGCGTGCAGAAATAGCCCCCCCAATCTGATTACCGCTCTAAATGGGAAGTATTAATCCCCTGACACCGCCGGCCACACTTCACGGGGAAGGTTTAGACGGTCGCACCCCAGACACTGCAGCCCTGCAAGTCACCGGGTCGAGGCGCTGGATGGAGATTCTTCTCCATTTAAAGCCATTTTTTATTTATAGAGGGGGGGGGGGTGTTTCTTTTATTGGAGCCGTGGAAGCGGGGCTGGGCGAGAATATAAATAATCTCACCGAGTACTTCGGGTTCATGGCAAGCGTGTCCCTCTCCCAGCTCCTCCACGGGTTAAAGAACGTGCCGGTAGCCCTGCAGCCTGGATGATATAGAACATAATAAGCTTGCGGACTGCAAGAACCAAACCTTCCGTGAAGGCTATGGTCGGTTCCGCGATGTTTTAACCATTCGAGTGCCGACCCGCCGGTAACTTAAGGGTTAACAGTCTGCGGAACTTTACACGCAGAAGTTACAAAGTATCCAAAGTTTCCCTGTTTAACCAATCAGAAACATTTTAAACAACGTATCCGCTGATGCAGGTGATTTTTCGCTCCTGTAAATGAAGGTCAAAGACCCCCCCACAGCGGGGCAATTCTATTAAAATACCCTCACCTGGGCCCAGAATCGCTTGTGAATAACAGGGGGGGGGGTCGTTCATGAGAACAAACCCCAGAAGCCAGGTGGCCACGGCTCCAAGATTTATAGATTGGGCTCCCAATTTTGTGTGGCGTTTTATATTGAGCTCTGTAGATACACAGCAGATCTTAGCGGTGCCTAAAAATGGTCCCCAACTTCTACTTCAATGCGCCCAGCGCTGATGCACGGCACGTTCGGCTCTGACCCCCAGGGTAGCTGATTAGGTAGAAGGGCCACCGGGCAGTACGCAAGGCGGCGATCACCTAAGTGAAGGCATCTCACATCTCCACGGCTTCTGTTTTAGCAAGCGGATCCGCCAGAAATATCCCGGCACTAAGCAGCTGCTCGACGACCCAAATCGGAGATCTAAACCGGAGAAAAAATATCTCATAATTGTCCCGTGACTAATGGGACAATAATGGGTCGTCACCATAGAAACCGAAAAAAACTGTTTTCTTTAAAAAAAAATTCTGTGTCGAATTTTTGTGATTAAACATTTAGAGGCAAAATAAAATGGCAGATACAAAAAAAAACAACGCACCCTGGCTTAGCATAATGAGATTTGCAGTCCGCAGAAGATAAAGTGTCATCCAACCTAGAATTATTTGTATCAATGGAGCTAGAATTATTTGTGGTTCCTTTTTCCATCATGATTTTTTCTCAGAAAATTACCAAAAACAAAATACTATAATTTCCCTAAAAATCTTTTACATCTAAATCAAGGGTTAAAATTGACAGCTGACGTGTGCAGCGAGGGGTGGAAAGAGCGCCATCTAATGGAAGCAGCCGGTGACTGACTCCGGATAAAGGCGTCTTATGGACAGAGGTATATGGTTAAGATACAATGTATTCAGAATGATATTAGTTATTGCGTTATATAGCGCCATCATATTGCGCAGCGCTGTACAATGTCGTACAACAGGTAGGAAACCTAGCTTTAGAGGATAACGACTTCCCGTAAAAGAGGCGCTGCAGCCATCCATCGCTTGGTATTTAGGTCCCCGGTGCTCCAGATAAATGAAAAAAAAGCTTTATCTCATTACATTGACATAATGGGACCCAGGAGGACATACATATACGGCGAGGTTCCAAACCAAAAAGATCACAAGGATGCCCCTGCAGTTACCCCAAAAGATTAGTAAATCTGTTATAAACTAAATTGTAAGCGACTATATTTAGATTTCCATTTCTTTCTGATCATACCTCCCAAGCGTCCCTCTTTAGGACACCAAAGTTCCTGTTGCCCCACTTCCCTTCCCCCAGATGCCCCTCTTTTCTAGGAGGTCGGAGTGTTTGCAGGGTATGAGGGTATCGCAGGGTTCTACGGCCCTAAAAGCCGTACTTTCGGGAATCCGTCACAAACCTCCTTGGCCGATCATGGACGTAAATCCCACTGCCAAGATCTCATCGCTAGGGGTGGGGAGAGCAGAGACCACCGGAATGGGCGTCCGGCAACTTCGTTCTATCCCAAAATAAT
This sequence comes from Spea multiplicata, assembly GCA_009364415.1. Classification (NCBI taxonomy): domain Eukaryota; kingdom Metazoa; phylum Chordata; class Amphibia; order Anura; family Pelobatidae; genus Spea; species Spea multiplicata. The sequence goes on along the minus strand of VKOC01000001.1, from coordinate 59,661,219 downwards.
GTGTTTACAGAAACTGTTTGGTACTCGGTCTGCCTTAATGAAAGAATTAATGGGCCTGGACGAGAACCAGGGAAAAAGTCCAAAAATCGTCTGTTTTGAAGTGCCAAATCTACTTGTTGTCATAAAAAATGATGTGCCAGGGAACAGTCTTCCAATCGGCCAAAAAACAAGCAAAAAAAAAAAAAAAAGTCTTCATCTTAAAAATAACACTTTTATTAGCGGCTATTACCACAAATAGGCTTTCTTTAACTCAAATGTCAAAATTCAGATCCTTAGATGGTAAAACAGTAGAATTCTCCTACACCTGCGGAATTCGGGATATTCAGACAAAACGAAAATTGGTTCTTTTTTATTTAGATTTTGCAGTTTAGTTTGACATTTAGAACAATACAAATTCAGAATTTCGTATAGAGGATTTTTGAGGATATGGAAAGTTGCTTTTTTTTTCCACCATCGCGGTTTCTGGAATTTAAATGCTAATAAACAGCAAAACGACCCGGGACATTGATCCAATTGGACCGTATTTTGTCCGTTCTGAGGTATCGGACACACACATGAATACCAACGCCGGAGTAAACGCCGGCCTCCGGACCTAATCCAAGAAAACATGGACGGAAAGGAAAACGTGGAAGGGCGACGTCTGCGATTTCAGTCACTCAGCACTCAGCATCCGTGGAATGTTCCCGTCCTGACACAAGACAGAAAAATACCGGAGCGTACAACGTGCCACTAATCAACAAGACGCCTCGCATCGAAAAAGTGCAAGACAGACACCTCTCGTGTGTGAGATGTCTGTCTAATATATCATAAAAAAAACCTTCTTGGAAAAAAATAAATAAAAAATGATATATAACATTCTTGCAAAAAAAGTTTAAAAAAATATATAAAAATATATTTAATTTTTTTCATTAACAATTTAAAAAATATAAATAAAAATATTTATTAAATAAAAATTGCTGCTAAACACCATGTAGCATAAATTATACGTTTCTCTGTTATTTTTCTAAAGTAAAATACATTTGTCTATTTAATTTAATTAAATGAGAAGTTTATGGGAGAGAATCTTTAAATAGCGATTTGGGCATTTTATTATGTAATAATTTTTTTACGGTGTTGCACCCGATTGCACCTATTCATAGTACCGCGGACGAAGTAATCATTTTTCAGGTTCTATAACCTGAAAAATTACAAAAGGCAGTAGAGACTCGTGTTTATAGTAATAAATAATAAAAAAAAAAAAAAAAAGTGTAAGCCAGCCGGTAGAAATAAAAAAAAGTTAAAGAACTATTACATCTGGATGAGACAATGAAAAAAATCCTAAATCAGTTAAAAATGAAAAAAAAAAAAAGTTGATTGCACCTGGATGAGAACCATGAAAAAAACCCCATCTAAAATTACCGTAGTTACAAATAAAAAGAAAAGTTTATTTTTTTTATTACGTATAATTGTCCTCTTATAGTCCGCGAGCTGCAGACTAATTACCACCGATATAGAATAAGGTTATTGAAGAAGGTTAAATAGAATGTCGGCCCGTCACACGAGATTCGGATTGCAGACGCATCAAGACAAATTGCCTTTCACCTAAATATTGCACATACCAAGCTATATTACATTGGCAGAACGATTGCTAACCGATCCCGAAGACACAACAGATGAATCCGAAATGCTGACTCCTGAAGTTTTACTTTTTTGAGGAACGTTGAAACTGGAAGAACAAAGAACAGACCAGATGATAAAAATAAAAAGTCTATGCAGCTGAAAAAAGAAGACCAGAACCCAGATTAGAATCCCGCCACGACTCCATTCCTCCGTGCTTCTTCTTTCTTGATACATTTCTTCGTGTCCGTTCTGTTCTTATACAATCATATCCGTTACCCCAACTTGTGTTCCTTCTTAGTACCATGAACTCTCTGAAAGATTTTAGGACAATCGGCCATCATTTTCTTTTGAAATTCCATAAAAACCATCTATTTACAGGGATCTGACCTACTTCTCATATGTTCCTGCTCCCCACTATATCTTGGTCTACCTCAAATACAAAGTCCTCATGATCCAAACTACCCCAACCTCACCAACGGCCAGCTACCTAGTAGATTCTCTTTTTTGTTGTTGTTGTTCCTTTGTTATTCACATTCTTTTTTTATTTTCAAATTCTTATTAAAAAATTTATGAAATACGGTCTTGATTTCGATGTCTAATCCCTCGTTTTGATAAAGAGCCTTAGCTAAATGGTGCTACAAAAACAATTGCACTGGAGATTATTACTATTATTATTACATATAGTTTATATATATATATTTTTTATACAGAGCCAACAATTTCTGCAGCATGCGTTACAGATCCTCATGTCTGTTAGATCACCAACCTAAAAAAATGGCCAATGAAACTTCTAAATGTAGGGTTAGCTGTTGAGGTTGTTAAAAAAAATAATAATCATTATTTCTGTTACCGTCTGTAAAACTCAGGTTTTAATCTTTGACTTTGTGTTTTTACCCATGTCAGGGTGAAAGGGTTGACTCTCGGGGTCACACAGTCTGGAGCCAGCTCCATAATCTACTGCCATTTAATGATATCCGAGCATCCCAGTTGGTGCTTCTCTTTCTGCGATATCACAGCTGAAATATCTGCTTGAATACAGGTGACTTACTTAAGTCATGGTTTCCTATAAGGACCATTATTATAATGTATTAATTGTCACCGTTTGTGATGAGCTAATAAAGGGCTGGAACGTGAAGAGTCTCAGGGTCCACCTGATGAGCCAATGTGTAGGCAACAGCACTCATTCCACCATCAATATTGCTCTGACATACATTGCCCAGCGGTGACATATGCAGAAGAGGACAATATATGTATCGATTATTTTCTAAGACGTGGCCGTGATCCATTCTCCCCTCTAGCATTCACTGATCTCGGAATGATCGGCCCAAGTGGCCCCACTGCCAGGCAGTGTCCAAGCAAGAAGATCTAGACTCCGTAACGCCCGTCTGAATAACATGACCTCCGCAAGCCCTGGAACGTCATGAAGTTCTATGTGTGATGCCACCCAATCCTCCTGTCTGGGTATTCAGTAACCTCTTTGCTGAACTGGCCCAACGACATACCATGATGGGGCTGGATACCATAGACCCAAACATAACCCCTATGAGATATAAGACATTCTATACTATCCTCACAACAAACAGAAATAGCACATTCTAAGGCTCCCGCAGTATATGTGGAGTGTCTCTTCTCCCTCTATAGAGTGTCTCTATACTTACACCCAGTCGGCCCTTTTGCGTTCTTCATCTTCTAGGATTCCTTTAAATGGAGTCTATGAAGGGCTGTGTTGGGTAGATCAGAGGACACCCCATAACCGGCCTACTGAGCAGCAGCACCAAGGGGCCGATCACCAAAGTGGCGATCTGTCCAATGGTTTTGCGAAAGGGAAGTCTAGGCCAGGATACGTCGCTGCTTATATAAAATATATATATATAGGACCCATGCTGTGATGTCACCATGATACTTGTAAAGTCAAATTAATAATACATTCTTGCAAACCAATAAAATAAGCAAGATTAAAAAAACTATATAAATATATATATTCTTGTATAACAAGTAAAAAAAAAAATATATATATTTGGGGGTTACTAGAGAAATTCCACTTATAAATCATGAATGGGCATCAGACGGGAAGCCGACGAGGACTCCGGCTCTCAGCACCGGTTCAGGTCTTGGCCGGCGGTATCAGGAATGTCGGCGTCGTCGTTAACGGCCCCTCCACCCGAGAATACCTTTTGTTTATTTCTTGTTGGGGTATTTGGTTCCCTTGACTGATCCTTTAACTCCCTAGAAATCTGCGAAACATTTATAGGATCCTCCTTCGCTGCGTATTCTTAGCGCTTCGGGCATTCGCCGGATTCTTGTTTCCCCGTCGGGGACGAGCGATCGCGCGGAGACTTTCCTCTTTATTTAAGACGTTCCCCTTCCTTACGCTGAAGCTGTTGGTGGGAACGGTTGTCAGGGAAAGCGGGTGTGCGGTTACCGGCGCTGTGACACTACCCCCCTCTAATAATACTTCGCTACGCATAGCTTGGATGCAGGCTTCGGGCATCTAAAAAGAGACAGACTTCAACAGCCTGCGCGACCTGGTAATCAATGGTCGCTATCGCTAGTTGATTGGTGGGGCGATGCAGCGGAGCAATACAAGATCTGTTACCGGAATTAAAAGGGGGCTGATAGGTAGATAAATAGAACGGCCTCCCAGCAGAAGTGGTAGAGAATAATACAGCAAGAGGGTTTAAACATGCATGGGATAGACATATGGCTCCTGAATCTAAGACGAGACCAACGACTGATTAAGGTTTGAGTCTTTACAGCAGGAGAAACGGGCGACTAGACGGGGGCCGAATGGGGCCGATCTGCTGGCAAGTTCCACGAGTATATTTGTACTCTCATTCTCATGTTCGCAATACTTCCTTGTTTATATACGTGGAAGCTCCATAGGTAACGCCAGAGGTTCCTAGTCTCACGGCTGATTGCCAAGACGTTAAAATAGGCTAAAAACATTTTTTTTGTCAGGTTTGTGGACGTAGTGTGTAGACAAAGTGCAGGGGCAAAATATTTCCAGGAAAGGTTTTAATCAGTGCCACCGTCACTAAAAACACGAGGACATCTGGTGGCCCCAGCTTCAACTCCACTCCAACCAAACCACAATCTTCTTGCCAAATCTACAGAAGATCCATTCTTGGTGGAGACCAATACATGACCTGTCACAGGACCATCGCCGGTCTTCCACCGGATACTGGTTTAGTGACAGCCAGACTCCACCGGTATGGTATATAAAGACATATATATGTGTGTGTATATATATATACGGTATATATATATTCTAGGCTTCCAAACATGGGCTGCGCTCGCTGCCTTGAATCGTTGGCTCTCGATGTTGAGGAACGTGAAGGACCTCTAGAACTTGTTAAGAACTTTGCTTCCCGCGAATCTTAATTTTAAGCTTAAATCTCACAGTTCCACTGAAAAACCAAACAACTTGATCTCTGTCTGACCCTGACATTTGAGCGTCGGACGTTTCATCTGCCGGCCGCGGCCCCCCGAGCACTTGTGTTGAAAGCATCGGCGGGGTCAGCGGCCAGGAGGAGCCGGGGAGGCTGCCGAGGATGCCGGTCATCACTTGGAAGCCACATAGCTATCAATTAACACCCTTCGCTAATCCTCCAGCTATGTCCTCCCTCCCCTCTGGTCTCATCGGAGGGGAACGAGAACGTCAACAGATAACGCAACAAGCCTTCTACTAGTCGCCAAGACAACGGTTAGAAAGATCCATTCCATTTCTCATCTTTTATTCACTGAATTGCTGCAAAAAAAAGTACAAAAGTAGTTTCGCTAAATAATTTATATAAAGTATGGGTTGTGGATGTAGCGGGGCGACTTATTGTCAGCTCGGAGGTATGATGGCATAATGTTCTATATTGCGGCATCATATACTGTAGCGCTGTACAACGGGTGGACAGGAAATAAGTATTATATAAGATAATTTGACTTACAGAAACGACCGGCCTGGCCATGGCTTCATACGAATAAATAAATAAATAAACAACAACAATAAAATGATTTGTTAAGATTTATTAAATGAATTTGGAAAGTTCTGGAGATAACAAAAAAAAAACAAAACACATTTTAAGTTGAAATTGCCGTTTCTGGCACTTTTTTTAAAAAAAAAAAACCCGAAGGACCATCAGAACGATTTGTTCAAAGATTCCAAGGAGAAATGCGAGAAGATTAGAACGGATCATGAACCAGGATTTTTTTTTGGCATTTTATAAAAACGTATTATTTACGGGATCTTAAATATATTCCTTTTGGCTTCACAGACGTCTCAAGCAAAAATATAGAATTTTTTTTTAAATAAATGGATGTTACTGGAAAGTAACGAAGTATTTTCAGCCCACTCCTTATAATTGCCGGAGAAATTTACCTCAGAAATGACTCGACGGTCGTGATTTTAAGAATCTCCCTCTCTTTTTTTTTTTTTCCCCCCGTCTAGTTCATGTTTGTTTTTGAGAATAAGATTCTCACTTTTTGGTTATTTTCTTTGGGCGGAGGACGCGTGTGAAAAGGAACATAATATTTTTTCAATAAATATGGCTGAAAAACGTGCTAAGTGTCAAAAAGTTACGGCCTCTGCTTCAACTTCGGGGCTGAAAAGGCCGTTTGAAACGAAGCCGAGTCGGAATATATTTGGGGCTGATGGTCGGAGAACTAAACACTAGAGTTCACAGACCTGAACTCTAAATGGAAACACATGGGGGGGTTATTTGTCTTAATTTTTTTTTTGGGAGGGGGGGGGTCGGAGAGAAAGGGCAAATAAACTCCTAGAATTAACCCTTAAATAACTAGTCTATATCGTGTGGACATATTTTCAGGAAGCCTGTGAGGCCCATAAATGTTTTGATTTCTTTGTACCTCCTGTAGTTCCCATTTCATGAAGATAAAGAGACCACCGACCGCCTCGAGTATCTGTCACACAATTTTAATGGGGGCACCTCACTTTTTGGACAGGTTAAAATGAGCTAGAACCCTGTGATACCCCCCATATCCAGCAAACATTTTGAGCTCCTAGAATAGAGGGACCCAACCATGCAAATGATTGGAGGAGTTTGGGGCGGAAGAACCTCAACCCCATCAAACACCTTTGGGGTGACCTGGAACGGAGATCGTGAGCCGGGCGCCTCGTCCAACATCAGCGTCTGACCTCACAGGCACTCTACTGGATGAACGGGGAAAAAATCCCACAGAAACGCCCCAAAATCTTGTGGAAAGTCTTCCCAGGAGAGTGAAAGCCGCTATACCTGCAAATGGGGGCCGACTTCATATTAATGTCTGCGTATTTAAAATGTGATGTCACCAAAGCCCCTGTTGGCGTAACGGTCAGCTGTCCCAATACTTTTGTCCATATAGTGTATATGTGAGGACTGGCCCCCCAACCCAACGCGTGACCACACAGTCTGCGGTACAATCCGTGATTCACATTCACACGCAGCCGGTCACCGGCATCACCAGTTATTACACGGCTAAAGAAATTCCTTGAACGTTGGTAATTACGGCCAAACGTCACGTCGCTGCCGCTGTCCCATAACTTGTATTAACCACAGAAAACACTTTACAGCCCAGCGGCTTTCAATTCTAGTTTTCCTCCTCAATAAAAATTTCTTTTCTCCAAGTTAAAGTTTGGAAACACAGAATCGGCCCCGTTCGGCCCCCATCTAGTTGCCCGTTCTTGCCGTAAAGATTCAAATCAGTCGTTGGTCTCGTCTTAGATTCAGGAGCCGGATGTCTATCCAATGCATGTTTAATGCCCTCACTGTATTACCCTCTACCACTTCTGCTGGGAAGCTGTTCCTCTTATCTAACACCCTCTTAGTAAAGTTAAATGTCCTTACATTATACCTAAGCTCCTGATCCTCTAGTTTTAGATTATGGTCTCTTCTCCTCTCCTCCCGTACTTCGGTTTTATTTATTATATATATATATGACCGGAATCTCACTGCATTAGAACGCCCAGGAACCGATCACAATTTATTTGTAAAGCCCGTGATGCTTAATCTCAGCTCCTCAAGAAGTTTCCGTCGTGGAAAAAGCCAGCGCGAGCATGGAGCGTCCACTCACTCGAGTCACCGAGGACGGATATCCTCTCTCCAGCTATGCGGCTTCTTGCGCATGACATTTCTCGGGGGACGCAGCAGCGACAAACACTCACGTCCCCGCTGGAACAGACAGAATTTATAATTAGGAAGACGGAGACAATCCAGGATGTGAACCATGGAAACCGAGACAACAACGTCTTCATATATCCGCAGACTCCCTGCTATTAACCCGTTTATTGCCAGGAAACAAGGTAACGTGGGAAGAACGTCTCAACAAACCAAACGGTGCATTCAGAGAAAAACAGCCAATGAACCCGCGTCCACCAACTATACAGTAATATAACCCCCCCAACGCTGTATACAGTAATATAACCCCCAACACTGTATACAGTAATATAACCCCAGCGGCTGCTATACAGTTAACTATAACCCCCCAAACACTGCTATCACACAGTAATATAACCCCCAGCGCTGTTGTTACAGGGTCACCGTACCCAAGGCTGGGTACCCCTGTTTGAGGGCTGAGGAATCGCCAGTCAGTCCCTCATATGGATCGCACTCAGCTATCCACGGATCAGCCAGACCACCAGTCACAGGAAACCAAGAAGAACTCTTTATTGCACAACAAACCAAACTTATATAGATCCTTAATTCAATGAACACAAACCCCAGCCCCCAATCCCAGCAGCCACATCCCATCACAACTCCCATATCGGTATACAGGGGATGTATCAGGTGAGGGGATTAAGGGATACAATGGGTTCCCCCACCTGTGTTATCCCCCCTGTAGTGCGGGGGCCGTCTGGCAGATAGGGCTGTGTTGCTGATTAAGAGCCCCAGCCAGATTATAGGATCCTCGTCTCTTTGAAGGCTGGGGCTGAATCCACATCAGTCTCTGGGCCGGTTACGCAATACACACAACATAAAACATTATATGACATATGAGCCAGCTAGCCTGGCCCTGTCACAGATCTCCCCCTTGACCAACGGTCCGGCAGACCAGGCAGATCCACACGGGTCTGCTGCAGGCTGTCCGAGTGGACAAAGTTCAAAGATGCAGGCCTTAGTTCATGGCCCCCTTTGTCAGAAGCATCCATAGAAGGTGGGCCAGGGCCCTGGTTGCCCAAAAAGATAGTCAGTAGTCCTCTGTGAATTGGAGGACGATCCCAGCTCAGCCGGGGGCACATGGCTATCCCCCTCACCGGGGTAACAGGGCCACCTGGAGATTCTTGCTCCCTAGTCTTGGGAACTGAATCTGGGGCAGCTGTCAGGCCAGGGGGTTTGCATGGAAGGAACGCCCTGCTGATCGGGCCGGGGACACTCGGGGCACCAGGGAAACACAAGGTAGTAAGCGAGGCCTCTACCGGGACACTGCAGTGACCTTGGGGACACTCTGGGACATGAACAGGTGCCCTTACGGGGTTATTGGGCGAGCTAAGCAGCTCTGCGGGGTACTCAGGGGAATACTCCGGGACAGGGACAGGTGCCAATACTGGACCACCGGGAGGGTTAAGCAGACCCTCGATCTTCCTCTCTGGGACAGGTGCCTCTGCCTGGGCACGGGCAGAGTCAGAGGAACACTCTGGGACAGTGACCTGGGCTTCTAGCAGGACACTTGGGGAACCAGGGATCACTTCGGAGAACACAGGGATAGGAACCAGGGCCTGCGCCAGGCTACTGAGAGGACCCAGGGAACTCGGCAGCCCCTCTGGCGTCCTCGCTAGGTTAGGGAATGGTGCCTCTACCGGGTCACCGGGGACTTCAGTGGGAATCTCTGGGGCAGTGACCCGGGCTTCTCCCAGGACACTCGGGAAATCAGGCGGACAGTCTGGGGCACTGGCTTCTACGGCCATAGATAAGGGTTTGGTGAGGGGGATTGTGCCACTTACTCGGGCGGTGGGGACACTCCCGCAATTTGTAGTTTCATGCTCCCAGTCTCCTTGTAACTCCTGGAGCTCCACTCTCTGCAGCAACTCTTTATAGTCCCTCTCGAGCTGCCATTCCTCTTGGACCAGGCGATCCATCACAGCCTCCAGCTCGGGGGGAATAGCATAAACCAGGACTTCCGCACGGTTGTCCCAGATTGTATCCCTGCGGTACTGGCAGGGGCTTCCGAACGACGAGTCAAACTGGAAGGCGTCATATATCAGTCCTGGGTCGATGGGGCTATACAGCATCAGAGGGTTGCTGTGATCTTCACCTGCTAACTGCTGGGAGAATCCCTGGTAGCGGCTCTGGAGGTCGAGCTCTGCATATATCAGACCCCTCAATTCGTCTTCCCACTCCGGCAACGGGTTCTCCCCCAGGAGTGGAACTCGTAGATCCCACATCGTCCAGTACTGTGCCCAGTATGATTCGAAGTGGGGATGGGAGAAATCATCCCTCCAGTCTGCAGGCGCAGAATCCAACTGCCATTCCAGCTCACCCACCTCGGCTGTAACCCGGTCTCTCTCATCCTCTGGGTCTCGGAAGGGTTGGATAGCCTGGTGCGATATTTTGGTGGTCTGTTCCCCTAGTCTGGGAGATACAGACCCACTCTGGCTCAGTTCCTCGTGACACAATTTGATCACCGCCGTCACTTGATCCGGTGTAGCCCCTCCTGGGTACAGGGATAAATGCCATAGAATGTTCTTTTGTAGAGCACTCAGTCCGAGGCTCTCCTCTGGGGCATCCTGGGGCCGCTCCATCTCTCTGCAGTCCGCAATCAGAGTAGCCTTTCCAAGCCTCCTGGATCTCTCTTGGTTTCTCTCGTCTGCAATCCCAGTTGGTGGTTTGGATTTCACCCAAGTCGTGGGATTCTTCCCACCGCTGCCACCAATGTTACAGGGTCACCGTACCCAAGGCTGGGTACCCCTGTTTGAGGGCTGAGGAATCGCCAGTCAGTCCCTCATACGGATAGCACTCAGCTATCCACGGATCAGCCAGACCACCAGTCACAGGAAACCAAGAAGAACTCTTTATTGCACAACAAACCAAACTTATATAGATCCTTAATTCAATGAACACAAACCCCAGCCCCCAATCCCATCAGCCACATCCCATCACAACTCCCATATCGGTATACAGGGGATGTATCAGGTGAGGGGATTAAGGGATACAATGGGTTCCCCCACCTGTGTTATCCCCCCTGTAGTGCGGGGGCCGTCTGGCAGACAGGGCTGTGTTGCTGATTAAGAGCCCCAGCCAGATTATAGGATCCTCGTCTCTTTGAAGGCTGGGGCTGAATCCACATCAGTCTCTGGGCCGGTTACACAACATAAAACATTATATGACATATGGGTCAGCTAGCCTGGCCCTGTCACAGCTGTATACAGTAATATAACCCCCCAGCGCTGTATACAGTAATATAACCCCCAGCGCTGTATACAGTAATGTAACCCCAGCGCTGTATACAGTAATATAACCCCCACGCTGTATACAGTAA
>VKOC01000001.1:59612342-59634895 GCA_009364415.1 Spea multiplicata | reverse complement strand
AAACGATTTTTCTCAAGATAGATTAAAATTTCCTACTTTTGATTCACCACAGAAACAAACACCGGCGGGGAGAGGGGGGGTAGGAAACAATAGGAAATAAAGGAAAGCCTTTCCAGCCCCGAACCAAGAGCGGCAAAAATAAACATTTTTAAAGACTTCATTACAACAATGGTTGAGGTCCTGCTCACGTGGTACATACGTGACACACGGACCCCAGGATTCGCCACGCAGTCTGCTGCATACGTGCGAGCGCGGCCCCCCGGACACGCAGCATCCGCCGGCTTTTCCCAGGATTGTTTTTATTTTTACGCGTGCAGGCTCCAAGGCGCGCACGTTCACACAACCCACCGCCGCTCTATTCTTTATCACAGCGTCCGTCGTCTGTTGCTACGGCGATAAATCCACTTTCCAAACTTTGCACCAGACTAACTTTTTTTTTTGGTATAACTTCCATATGAGATTGCTAGCTCTGCTTGCCGGCGTGCTAGAAAAAGTCTGATCGTTGCTACGGCGACCCCTCGCGAAGGAGCCGCGCGCTGCAGCTTCTCCTAAAGAAACTTCATCCGCCCCTAAACATTAATGAACGCGGATAAAAGGGGTTACAAAGTATTTAATACGCATTCTTCGTCGGCGGAGCTGCATGGGTCTCTAAACCGTCCCTTTAACCCTCTAGAGAACGCGTTTCATGTTTTGTCTAAGAGAAGAGACGGCTTTAAGCAGCCAATCAGGAGCAGGGAGACAGAGGCGCAGTACGTCCGGAGATATAACGGGCCGTACGTGCGGTGTTATGGCTGCCCCCGCGTCCCGGGAACCGCTGCGGACACTCCATGAACGCTAAAGTAAACATTCGGCTCCGTTTGGGGTCTTCGGAGGCAGCGAGGGAAGTGCTTCCCGACAACTGCTACGCTAAAAAAATACAATGCATGTCAATCACGGGTCACCCCCCGGACCCCCGCAAGGGGCAAGAGAAGCAGGGGCCAAAGGCTCTACAAGCACCCCAGAGACCTTATACTGCTGGGAATCTACCTGATTCACGTTATATTCTCATACAATATTATACTGTAAGAAAGTATTACTTTACTGGGAGGGTGGTAGATAAGTGGAGTAACCTCCCTTCAGAAGTGGTAGAGGCTAATACACCCAGGCAAATGATTCATGCGTGCAGGGACGTAATTAGAAACCACAGGGCCCTGGTGTGCAAATTGCCAAGCAACATGTCCCACGGTGCCACCTTTGCCCCAAACAGCTTGTAAGTGCCATCCTAACCCCCCAAACAGCCTGTCTGTGCCATCATTGCCCCCAAACGACATGTCTGTTCCTTCTATGCCCCTTACCCCCCCTTTCTAAATAATTTTGGGCCGGTACAAGGAGACAGGAACAAGGGATTGCCCCAGGCCCCCCAGCGCAGATGCGACCACTGTAGTTACACCACTTTATGCAAACTGTGTTAATTTAATCCCACTGCCCCCCGTTAGCCCCATGGAATTAACCCTTTCACATGCCGTTCTCTAGTGGCAAACAGCTTCAACACTCATCCCGTCAGTAAGTTTGGGTGCCGGCTCAGTGATGCCCGCCGTGCGATCGTTATGACAGTGATCTGGCGCGCCTGGTGCCAACATGTCTGCAATGCTTTGGCTTAGGACTCGTAATCCAATGTTTGGACGCTGGCAGTCTGTTTACGGTGAAGCCGTAGCTTTGCAGAATTCACAGACCCAGAATAGCTTGCAGCGCGGATAAAGTGACATCACGGGACTCCGCGGCTTCCTACGGGCAGAACCTGGCACGTTTTTTTGCCAATATGTGGCTTATTTGGGAGGTTTTACCGCCCCCTCCAGGCAGAAAATTGAAACGCACAAAAAAATCAAACGTATCCCCGCATAGCCGTGGACAAGGAGGATTCTGTATACGAGGGCCGGAGCGTCCCCTTAAAGACTGACGGATGTAGTAAACTTGGTTGTGGCAGGCGAGTAAATGCCCCGTCTTATTATCTTATATACTATCCTGTGTAGGTGTCTGTTTTTTCCCAGGGGCTGCCCCCACATCAATAGCGGCATTATTTACAACAACAACAATTCCAATCCTGCTTTAACCCCTTGACTGCTAACGACGGCATGGTGCCGTCGCTAGCAGTCCCAGTCAGGTGCCAACGACTGCACCATGCCGTCGCTAGCACTATCTTACCTTGATGGAGGTCTGTGGACCCTAATCACCCCCTACCCCGGCGATCTGCCCCTCATACTGAAGGGCATCACCGGGGCCACCCGATCCGGCCGGTGACGTCTCGCGCAACTTTATTTACAACTGACAATTGTCAGTTAAAGCGGCATGGGGGCATGCTGCTTAGATGCCTGTATCTCCTAAGGTAATCGCCTCACCTTTCCAACGATATAATGCTTGTGAAAAAAATAAAAACTATTAAGTTAAAAAAAATTAAAATGTAAAAAAAAAGTTAAAAAAAATGATTTGGGGGTCTCTAAAACTTATTTTTGCTGTAAAAGTGATTTTTTTCTCTCCCTTTACGATCATTTCTTTGGGATTGTAAGGGAAAGAAAATGGTGTGTGTGCTTCTGTGAGTGAATGCACGGAAAGTATGGTGTGTGCTTCTGCGAGTGAATGTACGGATAGTATGGTGTGTGCTTCTGCGAGTGAATGGAGATATGAAAGGCGTGTGAATGATCAGTAATTAGGGTTGTAGCCTTGATGTGGCATTACTGCTCGCGCAAGAAGTTAAATTATGGCACAAAAAGTACACATTTGCAGAAACTACACCCCTTGGCGCATTAAATGAGGGGCTGCGTGTGTTTCTAAGACAAACCTGGAGTGCGCAAGACACAAATGAACATGTCGCTATGATTAGAAAAAATATATTTTCTAGCCAAAGCGACATATTCCATCGTTATTTGTGAACTCAACTTTTGTCCTAGAAAATACATGTAACCCCCCATTTGAAGCTCCAAGGGGTGTAGTTTCTTGAAATGTGTACTTTATGTACCCTAATTTAACTTCCCAGATGTCTAGACCACTTTATCTTCAGATATGGCAGATTGGAGAATCTTGTTAAAAAATTGTCTTAAAACATTTAGGGGTGATGCCTGCAATTAGACAGCTCTAGGCAGCTGGGAAGTTAAATTATGGTACAAAAAGTATACATTTGCAGAAACTACACCCCTTGGCGCATCAAATGAGGGGCTGCATGTGTTTCTAGGACAAACCTGGAGTGCGCAAGACATAAATGAACTTGTCGCTTTTAATTTTATTTTTTTTAATTTATTTTTAGTGTGATATTCACTTATTTTCTTGTGCAAGTCAGATTTGTGATACAAATACAAGTAAGACCTCATTTGCTGCGGCTGGGGGTGTAGTTTCTAAAAATATATAGTTTTGTTGGCATATTTTAACATCCCGGGCAGCTAGAGCTGTTTAATTGACGCAGCCATGCATTAAATTTAAAGATGAATTTTGTGATAGTCTAGTAAATTTAACTTTTAGCAATAAAATATTAGAAAAACACAGTCTACTGTTCTCAATGTCTGTTTATTTTAGACCGGTTACCTACTACAAATATTTAGCAACACAGCTTTTGATATTAGAGTTTAGAAAAATAAAATTACAATCTAGTTTTTATTGAGTGGGAAGTGAAAAAATACACCTTTTTCCCATTTTTGGCTTTATTTTGCAAACCTAATCAGACATACACATATAAAAATGGTATATTTGGAATCTGCTGGGTGTGCTGAAAAAAACAATATATGGTTTGTATCGTTTATTCCCAAGAAATGTACTTCTAAACGCGTTTAAACGAAAGGTGCACCAAAATGCAGAAAAACAGCTTAGCACCCAGGTGGGAAAGGGCTTAGCAGCCAAGGGGTTAAATACCGTAATGTATGTGAATCTAAACAAAAAATTCAGCCATTATTACTTATATATGGATTTTGGAATCTCGCTTGTAAATGTCAAACGCCCTTTACATGGAATAAAACAAACTGGTATATAGTAATATAAAGAGAACAAGCTGCATGTAATTATCATAATGCCCACTAGGTGGCGACATGTAACCAGTAATTGGATACACAGCGGAAACACAAAATCAAATGGATTTAACTGGGAATCGCTGACCGGTTACTCAACTTAAGTCGCTGCGTGACGTAAACAAGAACCGGAACCGTATACACGGCCGGGCTTTGCAATCGGATCTACGACGAGAAGGGTAGGAAGGTACAGGGGAAAAGGCAGTTGCCCTGATTCTGGGGCTACCGCCAGAAGCTTCCCTTCTCATGTTTTGCCGGCAATTCCACGTCTACAATAAAGACGTTGGGGAGAACTATTTTATTACTTAATATGATGGGCGTGCCAGGCCGGCGTTGAGAAAGCCGTCACCCACATATGTGTTGGGCTCCTAAAAAAGGGACACGACTGCGCCTTTAAGTTATACAGGTTGTGCTTTAGTGCTGTTAAAAACTGCAAACGCACATGAATTACACTTATTCTAAATTTCTATATATTCGGAAACAAAAATTAAATACATTTCAATAAAACGTACAGTACGCTACGCACGGATCGCTGTTCATTTCCCTGCAGCGGGTCTTTATTAGCGCCTGGTCACACTTTACGGCCGCTGTTGCAAAGTAAACCAGTTGGACTGTTAATACAGGACAGAGACATTGCTTTCTTCAGAAAAGAAGGCGTGAGCGTTGCTTGCCTGGTCACAAAATACACCTGTCTGCAGCATCAAGGAAGTTAAAGGAGTATGCTAGTGTTCAAAAGTTTGGGGTCACACGTCCTTGTTTTTGAAAGAAAAGCACATTTTGTCCATAAAAATAACATGAACTGAATCAGAGATCCAGCGCAGACGGGGTTAATGTTGTAAATGACTATTGTAGTTTGATTTTTAATGGAATCTCTTCATAGCCGTACAGAGGCCCTTTATCACTCCCATCACTCCTGTGTCCCAATGGCCCTTTATCACTCCCATCCTCCTGTGTTCGATGGCCCTTTATCACTCCTGTGTTCCGATTGCCCTTTATCACTCCCATCACTCCTGGGTTCCGATGGCACGTTGTGTTCACTGATCCAAGTTTAAGTATAAAAGGCTAATTGATGGTTAGAAACCCTTTTGTAATTATGTTACAGCCAGAAACGTCCATGTTTTCCATTAAAAAAATACAGCTAAGTGACCCCAAACTTTTGGACGGTAGTGTATCAGGGTACAGAGAACCAGAAAAAAAAACACACTTACTGGCCACGTAGGGAGGACTTTTTCTATGTCATTGAGATTAATTTCTCCCCCATCGTCAAACTTCCCTTTTCCAAACCTGAAAGAAAAGGGAAAACAAAATTTTGTGGAGTGTTGAACACGATCGCCGCGTCGTTCCAAAGCCAGTGACAAATACTTCATTTTTTTTTTACTATTTTTAAATATTTTTTTATTTTCCATTATGACAAAAAAAAACCCTTAATGACCTAAACGACCCAACATTATATTTGGATGAGCCCAGGATACAGATGAACAGAAAGCAGAACCAGTATCACCGCAGGCCAATCCCAGCGAGGTTCCCCAGACAGAGGGTCCGGCGTGTTTCGGTAAAGTTTTAAAGTATAAATCTTATGAAGTGTTAAATGTGTTTAAAAAAAAAAGTGCGGGATTTTTTCCCATATAGCCATAAAGATTTTTACATTGACTGTGGGGGACTTTTCTGCTCAATCATCACATTGAGCTGATACTTTATGGCTATGCTAATGAAGTCCTGATTATGCTAATAAAGTCCCTTTCCCCTAAATATAATATAAGAGCTCCTTATATACTGGAATTAGTCAGCTTGGTCCCGTGGGGGTTTTAAAGACCCAAGTTCTTGCGGTTTACATATTAAAAACATGTTAGAGTCCTACACATGCGCAGGCAGCCATATTTCAAGGATAAGATGTATTATTTACTATACATGAAGCCCAATGCCGAGAAATCAGCCGCTGAAAGCCTTTATTTGTAACATTTTTTTAATTATTTATTTATTTATTTTTAGACCTTACCCTTCTCGGTCTATCTGGGGCAGAGGGTGCTTTGGGGGATTTCGCAGTTTTCGGTGAAACTGGGTGAAGTCAAGTTTTTCTGGTTGTAAATCCCAGGTTGCTCCACTGGAAAAACAAAAAAATACAAGGTTAAATGTTTATTAACAATAATCTAAAAATACCAGATAAATAATATAGGAAAATTATAATAATAATAATAAAGATCAGACCCTTTCAGGCCAAACCAGTCGCCCGTTTCTCCTGCTGTAAATTCAAGCCTTAATCAGTTGTTGATCTCGTCTTAGATTCAGGAGCCGTCTGTCTATCCCATGCATGTTTGATACCCTCGCTGTATTACCCTCTACCACTTCTGCTGGGAGGGCTGCTCGCTTATCTACCACCCACTCATTTAAAAAAAAAAAAAAAAACTTGTATCAGTCCAAATGGATTATAGGAGCTTCTATCCAAACGGTTACCATACCGACTATACAGGAATTTTACCTTATCGAGTCGAATGTGCTTGCAGCCCAGATCTCGGTACCCAGCATGTCAAGGGTGCCATCTTTGTTACCATTCTGTGTAAAAAAAATAAATAAATGAAGAATAAGGGCGAAGCATCCTTTAGAATTATTCCTAAATAAATATTAACTTCCATACATATTATTAAATATTAATCGCTGGTAACGTATCAAGTTGCCAGAATTAACCCCTTAAGGACCAGGCTGGGTTTTTTTCTCTCAGACGATACCATATTTTGATCATATCATCTAATTTACTATAAAAGAAAATAATAAAATATGGTGAAATGACGCACATCAATGGGGGGGTCCATGAATGCTTTACCAAAAATGAATTGGGGTTCGCAGCAAATAACTGAGGTCCTTAAGGGGTTAACATACATGTGTGTTTAATACCGTGTGACTGACCTTGATATTGTGTATTCTTAATATTAATATGCAATACTTTGTTGAAAACATAAATGGCTACATTTTATTATTATTATTAATAATCTGCATATAAAATATTAAGCATTCAAAAAGTAAAGAGAAGGATTTACCACTAGAGGGCGCTACACAACCATCTGGGACGCCAACGTTTGCAGTAATAATATTATTACTATTAAAAATTTACTTAACCCCTTTGTGACTGGAGGGTCTACACCACTAAGTGACCAGCTGTTCTTGATAGAATTTGTACGAACCCGAAATATATATATATATTATATAAAAGCTTTATTACTGCTTCGTTAACATTAAACATGCTCTCATATGCACCGTTTGCCTAGGGGGCTGTCAGGGACAGTGGGACGAGTAACAGGCAGGGACCCAATCACAGTCCGTCACTCTGTTACCACCCGGGGCACACGACAGAGGTCGCCCCCCACAGCAGCCAAAAACAGGGGAAAAAGATGAAATCCGGTAACTTTGTAAGCCTTAATAATGCATCGTCTGTCGTAATAAGCATGCATTATACAACTAGAAAGCCCCAGGGCGGACATCTTTTGAGGCTGAATCACGGCCTTGATCACTTTTAAAAATAAAAGAAGTCCTGGCGCATGTTGTACCGAGCGATAATATCAAATAACCCAGATATAGGTAATAAAGCGAGAACAGAAAGATCCGTCTGTCGAGAACAAAAGCGCAATTATTATTAAGTACAAAATGTAGCTGCTGTTACCCTTGGTTCAGCGTTTTTATAGCGCCATCATATCAGCGGCGCTGTACAAGGGGTTAACAGGACGTCAAAATTTGGACCTACAGAAACATAAGGCGAGGAGGGCCCCGCTCAAAGAGCTTACAATCTAAAAGGAGTGTCTTAGAATGCAATTAGTAATCATTAACACCACAGATATTCTCCTATAAGAGAATAATATACCCCCCCCCGGAACCGACCCAATCAGATCGTCATTCATATATCTCTTATGTTTCAGCTGTCTGGGGAGCCAACACAGAGCCCTCCTTCCTCTGGGGCAGGGTTAACCTCATGCAGAGGTGGGACTATCCCTAGTGGGTGGGGACTGGGTGTGGCCCAACAACTCCCCCAGCCAGGGAAAACAAGAAAGGGACCCAGAGACCCGAGGAAGCTGAGCTTCACCCAGAGAGACTCCGGGCCAAACCCAGAGAGTATGGGAGGAAAGTTACATTGACCAAAAATGTTAATTTTCTTTCACTTGTTAAACTCCGTTCTAGAATATCTACAATCAACTAAACGTGGATTAAAGTAGATCCGGCAGCCGATTGCTCACTACCGTAAAATGCAAAAAAAAAGGGTCTGGAGGAATGCGATGAATGTAATGAAAAGGTTTGTTTTTCACACAAGAGATTTATTTTCTTTAGCGTTAGGTGTGTGTGTGTGGGGGGGGGGTGTGGATGTTTGTCGACTGAAACGTGGAAATTCTCACCACAAACGCGCCGGGGGCGGCACAGAACCCGCGGCGAGTGGCGCGCTTGGCACGGAAACGCATTATGCCATCTGTTTCGCTGACAAGAGATCCTCTCACATCCCAACACTTTAATAATTGAGAGAGCGGCTCTGGAACGAGACGCTTTCACATCTCCTGGGCTGTTAGAGACATCACCCAAGTACCATCGTTTAATATATTTCAGCCCCCTGTCTGTCCAAAGACATGTGGAACCTTCCCACGGCATCGCCCCGACCAACTGCGCTGGAAGGCTATTCAACGTCTTCTTGTGCATAATCGTTTATTTCTACCTCAATGACGTTTTTGGGTCAAGCTGAACATATTTTGGGTTTTAATTTCCTTGAGATAAAATGATCATATCTGCACTTCTTGTTTGGGGGCCTTATTCTACCCCAAGACCTATATGGGGCTAAAAGTTACTGGATAAAAAAATAAATAAATAAAATAATCATAAATATTCAAGTCCAAAAAAACGGAACATGATTTTGGATCATATGACTAGTGTCACCGTACAGCGATTTATTGGGAGTTATATGCATTAAATTATAGCTCTAGACTAACAAACCGCGATTATTTTAGCTTCATCTTGCATCGTTTTGTCTGCGTTTTTTTAAAATATATTTATTGTGTATTTGTTCCTTGGCGTTGCAATAAATACCTGGGGACGATCACCATAATGCAGTAACGGCTCCAGGCCACTGGGTGGTGCTGGAGGACCATAAGACTAAAGCTGGATTCCTAGGCAGACTAGACACTGACTCTAATTGCGACCACGGGCACCCTGCTTATTTCCTGGACTACAAGCAACCTAATTATTTGCCAATGGCCCTTACAGTCATTTATTTGAGTCAGTTTAGTGTTTATCTGTGGACAGGAGATAGACGCTCCAAAATATATCCACAAGGTCTACTACTGAGCCACAGGGTGGTTACAAAGTAGCCTTAGAACGTCTGACTAATTTCCACAGAGCTGATAATATCTGGCATGACTTCGACTTGGGTTGTTTGTCTTCTGCTGGGTCTTCAAAAAGAAAATCCAATATAGGTCGACCGCGACCGTGCGGAAATTCTAACTCAAGCTAGGATCCAGAATCCCTCATTTGTCTCCATTCCACCTTCTACCCCTGCTGATTGAGAATTACTAATTACTATTATTACATCTAGTGTTAAAATGCCCATTTTTATAATAATAATAAAAAGATAAAATAATCAGTATGAGCGGTACCTGATTGGGACTGTAGGGAGTTCCTTTCTTCTTCGGGGAGGTTCTGCCGACATCAAACTGATCGGTGCACTCCACGGTCCACTGCAAGAACAGCGCTCATTATATATATATATATCTCATTATATACATATACACACACACAGTGTATATATACACACTACTATATATATAACATACACACTCATCCCACAGAACAGTCTGCAGCCTTCCGCGTGACTCTGCGTCAGGACCCGGACAGGGAGCCAAAGTCTCGGAAGAGCCTTTTAGAACGATCATAGATACACAGCCAGTTATGCCTCCCTTTTTGAATCTCTTTTTGTTGTGTTGCCTGTATTACTTCCACTGCTAGTCTGTTCCGGGTACCTACTACCTTTCTGTAAAATAGCATTTTCTTGCATGAACCCTCATTCTTCCATCCAATGTAGTCCTAGTACTCTTCCTCTTTTCTTTTATTACTAATGGTCCCTTCTTAGGGTTAATTTAACCCCCTGACATATTTGTTTCTATCATGCCCCCCCCAGTACCCTATGGTGTTTATATTAAGGTTTTCAAGTCTTTCCTGGTATATTTTATCAGCACAACTCAATTCATTCATTAAAACATCCTGTAATCTTGAGCCTGACTTCTGGCTCGGATCCGTTTAGAGAGGAGAAGTGCGATCCCCAGGCCAATCCCTCCAGCAGAGCCAAGTCCGGGGTCCGGCTCATCCCGGGGCGCTTAACGGCCGGGCTCGCCCACCTCTGCTGGGCGTCACTGTAAACACTTTGGAGACATAGAAGCAAAACCCCAACCGCACGGAAGCCGAGACCCCCGGCAGGACCGTCGTTCTCTCAACACTGTCCAATCAGGATGTTCTCTCAAAGGCTGCCTGAACCAATCAACAACAATCAGCGAGGAAGGGGGGGGGGAGATACCGCAACAATAAATAAATGTAACGCAACAAGGAATCCCGCAGATCCTAAGAACAGGAAGATCCAACGGCTGCGCCCCCCCCCCACCACCACCGTGGTACTCGCGCCGTACGATGGACTTTAACCCAAATAAATAGCCTATTTTATGGTTTATTCATTAATAAAAGTAAAACGCCCTCGATTCCGTTTGCGTTCTGCGGTTTTCTAGCGGGTGTTTGCTGCAGGTTTATGAGATTTTCACTCCATTAAAAGAGAGAAAAATATATTAAAATTTACCATAAAACATAAAAATGTTGTATATAGGTAACATCTGTTAGTGAGCTGCTTTTATTCCATTGCATACGAGCATCAGCTCTCCAGCCTTCAAACCGTTATAAAAGTAGTGGTTTCTATCCATTTCTCAAAAAAAAAAAATTTAAAATAAAATTTAAAAGTTTTTTTTTTATTTCAATTTATTTTTTTTGGTTTTTTTGTTCAGTACAGCTGTGCTAATAATGAGCATTAATAAAAATGCTTAATGAGGAACTGTAATAAAATTTAATAAAGTATTTTTGAAAGAAAAAAAAGGCCACTGGATTTAAAGATATTTGGCATAAAAAGTGGAAAATTAACGGAAAATCAAACAATGGGTGCAGGACCCATTCTCCTGGTCTAGTCCTAGAGGTGCACACGTGACGCTCACACGTGACGCTCACACGGACGGACACCTGATGCCTCCGAGAGACCGAGTTCGGCATCAGATAATCACCTACAGCGGAGAAATCGGGCAGCGAAGCTCACGCTCCGCGTCGCTTACTATGGAGAAAAAACGAGGGGGCAATAAGCCCCTTTAATAACTCTCAAGGCGGTAAATACATAGTTATTGCGTCACTGTTAGAGGATTTATTTCTCCCCAGCTGACGGCCGAACCCTGCCTGAACAACACACCGAGCGCATGTGATGGACAAGGAGAACGCAGATAGAAACCCAGAATCTGCCAGCAAATCGGCCCCATTCGGCCCCCGTCTAGTCGCCCATTTCTCCTGCTGTAACAACTCAAACCTTAATCAGTTGTGGGTCTCGCCTTAAGAATCAGGAGCCATATCCTCTCACTGTATTTAAGTGGAACAGCCTCCCAGCAGAAGTGGTAGAGGGTAATACAGTGAGGGTATTAGACATCCGGCTCCTGAATCTAAGACGAGACCAACGACTGATTAAGGTTTGAGTCTTTACAGCAGGAGAAACGGGCGACTAGACAGGGGCCGAATGGGGGGCCGATCTGCCGGCAGATTAGCTTTTGTGTTCACAGTTTTCATCCTCTGTCTTCCTTTTACCAAACGGGAGAAGAAAAAAAATCATTAAGGAGGAGTTATCGGTTCGTTAATAAACCGTAAGAAACGTGATGTCATCACTCTTAAAGATCAAACAAAACGTTTATTTTACTATAAAATCCTCCACGTTGCGGCAGCGTTTCTGTAACCGCCGTCATCAATCAACGGACCGGTCCGACCACCGCGTCAGCCAATAAAACATGGCGTCTCGGAACGCGTTGGGAGTTTTCCCGTTTGGCCATTAAACACACGGACTTTCTGAACACTTTACACGGAGGTCACAGAGGTCTCCGCGTCGTCATCACTGAAGGTATTTCCCATATTTAAGGCTATAATTAAACACATGGCTTGGCGATTGGTCAGACCCAGCGGTCCCGTGTAACGCGTTGCCCCGGATCACGCACCTGCGAGACGTTGGACTGGGTTTGGTCGCTCTCCCCGTCGCCCTCGATCTTGTCGGATAATAACCCCTGGACCTGGTATTCCAGAACGTAGCTATCGATGAACCTCTCCAGCTCCTCGATTTCCTGGGAGCGGCTGCTTCCGGCTTCGGAGGACGCCGACGCCACCGAGGAGATCTCCATGACGCCTTCGAGGCTAAAAAATAAAAAAAATATATAAATAAAAAAGGACGTTCAGAAATTTACCAAAAGTTTCAAATATAACGCTGATCTCAGAAAACATTCAACCTGCCGGTAGACCGGCCCCGTTTGGCCTGTTTTGCCAGCTTTATCAGTTGTCGGTCTCGTCTTAGATTCAGGAGCCATACGCCTATCCCATGCATGTTTAATACCCTCACTGTATTACCCCTCTACCACCCCTGCTGGGAGTCTGCTCCACTTATGTACCACCCCCTCTCAGTAAAGTAATGCCTTCATTAAAAGACTATGCAAATACATGGTAAACATTTTGCCAGCCTTCAGAAACGTCCCCAGAGCAGCCGCAAATAATTTGGGGCAGATAAATCTGATAATCTAACAAATTACTTCTACTATGAATACAAAAGGCGAAGCGGAGCTATAAACACCTGAGCGTTCCTTTCATCTGCCCAAGCATCGCCAGGACCCACCTCGGCCACCTTTGAAGGTCTTAGACATGAAAGCTTAAGCCAGGGGCGCACCTAGATTATTTGGCCCCCGTGGCGGATCCTGTATGTGGCGCCCCCCCCTCCCCCTCACAAGAATATTTCACAAATTTGTAAACTATTTATCAACTGGAAAAACCTACACACTGTACACTGAGCCAGACATGGAGGTGGTACAGTGTAACTCCCATCACTATACAGCCTCACTGTGTGAAAAAGTGAAAATAATAATATTAAGCTTCATCAAATCAGCTATATATATATATTTATACACACACTATCCTTTAAATGTTTGAAATGTCCTTGTATTTGAAAGAAAAAGCACATTTTGTCTATTAAAAAAATGTGAAATGCATCAGAAATCCAGCGCAGACGGGGTTAATGCTGTAAATGATTATTGTAGCTGGAAACGGCTGATTTTAAGGGAATCTCTTCATATATGTGCAGAGGCCCTTTATCACTCCCATCACACCCGTGTCCCAACGGCCCTTTATCACTCCCATCACTCCTGTGTTTCCAATGGCCCTTTTCACTCCCATCACTCCTGGTCCCAATGGCCCTTTTATCACTCCCATCACTCCTGGGTTCCAATGGCCCTTTATCACTCCCATCACTCCTGGGTCCCAATGGCACGCTGTGTTTGCTGAGCCAAGTTTAAGAGGCTAATTAATCTACAGGAAACCTATAGTTTGCAATTATTTTACAGCCAGTAATTACTTTGAATTCTATGAATCTCTTTCTCGTTTCAGAATTATTGGTTCTCCCACAGCATCCTCTGAGTGTCACTGCGACGCGCAAAGCATTCAATAAAAAAATATATATACCGGGCGTTAAAGAACCCGTTTCCTAGAAGCAGACGCTTTAAAGAGACTTCAAAGAGCTCTCTGGCCCGTTTTTCACGTTAAAAGCCATTGCTCATGGACTTCAGAGCAATTCACTGCATGCGCATAGGTGCCGCCATTCTCCTGTCTCACGTAACTCCTCCCCCAGCTGGCTCTGCTGATTGCGGGAAGCATACCGCGGTATGCTTTCTGCACATGCTCAGTAGAACTCCCATCTGGATAATGCTATCTTTGTTGGCTAATTTAAATATAATATATTGCAAGCTTTTGATACCTCCTAGGTCTCTTCTTCAGGTATACAGACGGAAGTCTCATTTACTAACTCCAAAAACGAAAGAACGCCTCCACCAATCAGCATGCAGTAAAGTGCAGCGGAGCCCCTGCCAAACAGGCTCCAACTGGATTAAATACACATATAGTTTTGAGGACAAAACAATTCCTTTAAGACCACGGACCAGTTCATTCTTTACAGTAGTTGCCCCGGATCTGTATAATTCCATAACGATGTATCATCGGAAACCAGCATTTCTAAACCATAGCGGACAGCCCGGTCCTGCGCGGTCTCCATCTATGGCAGCCGCGGAACAAAAGAGGAGTAACCAATCACAGGCTGCGCATGTACGGGCGTCCGGCCACCAGAGCAGGACCCCATCAGAGGCCGCAGAACCTCTGCAAACCGCTGTTCTAAACACCATTTAGGTAACAGACGCTTTAATTACGTCAGGCAAGCAACCAATGGGACGCAAGGCGAGGGGGACGTCTATACAAGCTCATTCAGGGGGCTCCATTACCCCATCTGTCCAAAATATAATAAATAGGAAAGTGCGAGGAATTAGGTATCAGGAAAAAATATCTATTAACATATTTAGCGTCAAACTGCGAGGAGACGGCAGAGCGCCGAGCCCACGGCATGCAGAGATTATCAGAGACGGCTCACCCCTCATCACACGGCCCGCGCGGCCGGCAAACCGGGCCCCCCCAATCCCCACAGCTCCATTTATTGGTTTATATAGCGCCATCATATTCCCAGCGCTGTACAACGGGGTGCCCCATGACAAGGATGTGCGGAACAATTCTGATTTACAGAAACAACAGATAAGGAGGGCCCGAGCCTAAGAGCTCTACAGTCTATGAATAATAAAGAGTATTTACCCCCCAGGGCAGGCTGTTACACAGTGAGGGCAAAATGGATTTGCTTGCTTTGGTTGGTGAATGTTTGGAGCATTATTTTACACGACGAAATTCCACATCTTAACCCCTTTTCCTGCAATACAAACCACATTCCTATGTCCAAAACACCTTTCGCTATTTCATCACTACAGACCTTGGGACCGCCCCGATGTAAAAGAAGGACATACATTATAACCCCCTCCCCCAGCGCCTTTGTACTTACAGACATAATAAACCCCCCAGCGCGTGTAACATCAATATTAACCCCCCAGCGCGTGTATACATAATATAAACCCCCAGCGCTGTATACCAGTAATATTATCCCAGCCGCTGCATACAGTAACTTATAACCCGCCAGCGACTGACTAGGCATATACTAGTAATATAACCCCCCAGCGCTTTTGTATTGGTACTCGCAGTCTCCTAACCACCCCTCATGCGTGTTTTCCTAGTAATATAAGCCCCCCAGCGCTGTTTACAGTAATACTAAACCCCCAGCACTGTATTACTCCAGCTAATACTAAATCCCCAGCGCTGTATACAGTAATATAACCCTCAGCCGCTGTATACAGTATTTAACCCAGGCCTGCGCTGTTGTACAAGTATATAATCCCAGCGCTGCGATACATGTAAACATATAACCCCCAGACGTGGTATACAGTTAAATATATACCCTCCCAGCGCTGTATTACAGTAATATAACTGGCCCCCAGCTTCTGTATACAGATAATATAACCCCTAGCGCTGTTTTACCTATAGGTCATATGAAACCTCCCAGTACTGCTTCTGTATGGAGCAGAATAATATGTTAATCCCCAGCCGCTTTTTATATACAGTAATAATAACCCTCCAGCTCGCTGGTTATACAGTAATATTAACCCCAGCGTCTGCTATACTGTACCTATAATCCCCTCAGGTCGCCTCTGTATACTGTAATATAACCCCCCAGCGCTGTATACAGTAATATAACCCCCCAGCGCTGTATACAGTAATGTTGGTTGGAATTACTGGTTCCAATAAATTTATCTGCAGATCTGGAGCCGCCGTTGTCAGTCATGTGATTTTTTTTTGGGGTGATTTTCCCAGCTCAAACGCCGCACCGAGCTGATGCTTTATGGCAATGCTAATGAAGTCCGTTCCTCTATAGACTTTCATTAGTCGAAGAGTCATACTGGTTACTAAGACCGAGCTATTCTATTGTTCCCCACAGGCAGTATGATTAGGAGTCAGGGAGTTTGTCTAGTCGATTGGTTCTCGCTCTGTTATCTGAGCCCCAAACAAATGGTTGATATGCAGCATTCTACCAACTTCAACGCTGCACGTTTGTGTCTAACACAAGGTGCGTAGAGGGTTAAATAAATTATCATCGTTCTCTCATCTGGCAGATAACGGGTGAAAGAAAGGCAAACACCAAAAAAAAAACCCAAAAAAAATGTAACCAGAGTCAGTCCCAGACTGCCTGGAATTTGCTTTATCTATAGCCGAGGCCCTGTGTAATGCATAATAAAATACTCAACCAGCCTGGGTTAGTGAACACCGGCAGACAGTCTTATCCGATATTCCCTGGAAAACAGGGCGAGAGGCGGGCGAGGAGGGCGCCGGGCTTCAGAGTAACTTAATACTCCATAGCAACCACCGGCTTAAAATAACCCTTTCCTTTGGCAGCGGTGGCGGGGACCCCCCCCCCCGCCAAGCCCGGCGATGCCAAAGAGATCCAAGTGGGTCAGAGGCTTTAAGGCTCAGGTACATGATCCCCTCGTCAGGGAACAGCGAGCGTCCGGTACGGGGCCCGCGGGGTAATCGCCAGCCGTGTGAAAAAAGAGGCATCTTGTACCATTTTACTGTTTGCTTAGTAAAGGCTTTATTCACTAAACAGCGTGTCTAAACGAGTTGTACATTAAATCGCACTACACCATCCTCTGAGTGAACTTCTCATATACAGCTGGCCCTGTACAATGTATAATTAAAACAGAGATAATGAAAGAAATGTCCCCGTATTAAAAACGCAGTTAAGGTCTCCTCTAAAGGCAGAGCTTTAATACAATATTATTATTGTTATTATTTAATACAATATTATTACTATTTAATACAATATTATTATTATTAAATACATTATTACTATTTAATACAATATTATTATATTATTTAATACAATATTATTACTATTTAATACAATTATTTTAATACAATATTAATATAATAAAATATTTTAAATAAATATTAATATTTTTTAATACAATATTATTATTAATTAATACAAATTTTTTTAATACAACAGTTATAATTATTGCTATTACTATTAATTAATAACATAGTAAGTAATTATTAATACAATAATAATTACTATTACTATTAAAAAACATACATTATATTACAATAACGTAATAAAAACAATATAATAGTAATAGAAATTGTTTTCTGACAATATTATTAGATTACTATTATTATTATTATTATATATTACATATACCTTCCCAGGCAATTGTTTAGAAGTTTTTCCCTCTTCTGTATAAAATATATTGTATTCTTGCTCTCTCTCTGACATTAATTTCTTTATATTTTGGGTTTCTCTGGAAGTTAATAATAACTAGAATTACAATCTGAGGCAGACGAGAACGACGATGTTCTGTCTTTTGCAATCTTTAAATGCGCTAATAAAAGGAATTTTAATAAAAATGATGAATGGGTATGTATGGTGTGTGCCGGTGTACAGCGCTGCGGAATATGATGGCGCTACAGAAAACAAACATTAAAAATAGCATGTCGGTGGATATTATAAAAGGAAAAAAATGCCAAATCACCCTGGATTAAAGAAATGTAATAAGGCACGCATGTCCTGCTTAACTACTAAAAGGTTACCATGGCAACAGGCAAAACACGCAGCACCGATCCACAGGAAGCCCTCGCTACCAATCAGATGTCTCCGGCAGGTAAGTTTACGCCCCCGCGGAGTCCAGCACTGAACTCCGGTACCCGGGCGGTCTGCATTCAACCTATTCCTGTCCAGGCAGCACAGAGAGCCCCCCCGCGCGCTCCGTCCAGAGAGCCCCCCCGCGCGCTCCGTCCAGAGAGCCCCCCCGCGCGCTCCGTCCAGAGAGCCCCCCCGCGCTCCATCAGCTGACGCAGGAAAAGAAAAGTTACACGAGCTCAGGCGTCTCAGAGGTCTCTTCTTCACATGGACGTTTTTGAAGGAGAGACTTCTGAGGTTTCACATTTATGCAGCTTTACATCTTTTCCTACTTTGGCCGAAGACTTCAGCATTAACTAACGGGCCGAGCCGGTGACATCCAGTCTTCTCCTGTCAGTCAGAGACAATGTGTTTTACGGTTCTGGGTGATTGCTCCCAGCACGCTCGGCCAGCCCAGTGAAAAACACTTCCATCCCCATGGTTCCAGAGCTCAGCACGAATAAACCAGATCTACAGCCTCACCGCTAACTCTGTACACGGGGAGGAAAGGTGCTTTTTAGTCTCTATTAATGAGCCAATTAGTTCTGTTACAGCAGATAATGGGTTAAAAGCCCCTCAGCAGGTTTCACGTGGCAGACGCTGGATGTTAGTATTCCTCTCTGATGAAATTGGCCCCCGTAACCGGATCCTTCCTTATCTGAAAGCTTCTTCCGTCTTGATTTTGTTTCTCGTCTCGGACAGCTGTATTTCCATCGCTATCTCTGCTGGTGGCGAGTCCATGCATCAACTACAGTCCCCGTCATTAAAGCCCTGCGTCCTTTGCTGTGTTAATTAGTAACCGCACCTGTAACGATTCATTTTTATTTCATGTTCTGGTTCGCAGTTACTCTGATTTCAGATTTCTACTCCGGCATTCATTGGAGGCGGAGCCTGTGGCTTTTATGCAAATTCCGAGTCATTTCCCATGATCCCCCGGTGAAGGGACCATTGGAACCCCATTCTCTCTCTTCCCGGACGCTGCTTTTATCTGCGCATGATCCTCCAGCCGCGTAGCGAAGCTATTCACAGAAATACGGCAGGGCAAAGAAGCAGCAGCTGGGTGGCAGATCCCGCAAACAAAAACATTCTGTATATTTAAAAGAATTCTAAGAAGCTCCTCTTTAAAGGCAGAAACCAGTCTGGATGCTGGCTGGGAGTGCTTAGATTTGTAGTTCGGAGGACCACCGATGCCCAGCCCTGGATTGTTTAGCGCTCGCATCCAAAATAAATAATAAAAATTCAGGGAGAATAAAATTCAACAAAAAGTTAGTATTCAGAGAAGAAGCTCATTAACCCTTACAGAGCAGGGGGCCAGTATTAACCCATTACTTTGCACGCTGAATTAGTCGCCGACGGGTTGGGCATCGCGACACAAATACGTTTTAGGAGAATGGGATTTACGCGAGAGAGAAGAGCGATGGAATTATCAGACGAAGCGAGAGATATCGGCTTCGCGGGCGCTCGGTGTCCGCCGGGCCGGCAGAGGCTGTCTGGGAACGGACGCTCTGAAGGATTAAAGCCCCGAGTAAGAAGAGGGTCTGCGCTGCGTTTGCAGACATGGCCCCGTTTGTAGCGACCGGACACGTATTAGTCACCCGAAGGGCAAGAATAGCGGCATTTAACCTTTGGAATCAGCGCTGTGTTTAGATACCAAGCCCCGTGTGGACTATCCATGGCATCAAAACCGGCACAGTTACCCCCCCCCCCCCGCGGGCTGTCTTGGTACTGAAAGGGTTAAATGGGGTCTTACATCTGGTTCCTAACATGTTAATATTTACAGTTGAAAACTTTTAATGTGTTAAAGGGACACACAATGCCTCTGATAAATGTGGGGTCCCTTTAAATCTTTCAGCTGTCCTTTGCAAAGACGGTAAAGGGGGGGGGGGGCGGCTGAAAAATACCCCCCCACCCCACAGGCAACTTTGACTTTATCAGCAACAGCAAGAAGAGAGAATAAAGGGGTTTTAACAGAGTACCGGAGGAGAAACGTTACAAGAGACCGGAATCCAACACTAGAGGGTCGGAGGCTGAGATGGAATGTGAGTAGTAGATAAGTGGAACATCCTCCCAGCAGAAGTGGTAGAGGGTAATAAACATGCATGGGATAGACATACGGCTCCTGAATCTAAGACGAGACCAACGACTGATTAAGGTTTCAGTCTTTACAGCAGGAGAAACGGGCGACTAGGCAGGGGCCGGATGGGGCCGATCTGCTGGCAAACTCTGCGTTTTAAAGCATTTTAATGATTTGAACGTTTATTTATTTGTAACGGATTCTTTGATTTGCCAATAAACGGCTTCAGTTTTTAATCAATTTACTTTTATTATCTCCAATGATATTCAGACTTCAGACCTTCGGCGGGAAAATTAAGTTTATAAATCTACAGCCACAAAATACAAAGAAAAAAAAAAAAAACACTCAAAATTCCAAGTTTAAACTTTATAAAGAACAAAAAAAAGAAATTGAGGTGGACAGAAAAGTTGCATTTGTTGCAGCCAGCGCTGAAAGGGTCCGGCCGCTAACGCACAGCCTTCTGGATAAATCATTAAAAAGACTTTTCCGGAAGCCAGCGGCTCCTCCCCTTATCGGAAACGCGTCGCTATTCACCTTATTCATCAATACGGCCGACGCATCCCATAATAACCATCGCCATTCCAGAACACGGAATTCAGTCACGAGAATCCTCGGACCCCCAAAGAGTTATTTTTCCCTTTTCTAATTAAAGAACGCACATTACTTTAACACAATTTATTTTTGGGGGAGCCCCATCCGGCCCCCGTCTATTTCTCCTGCTGGAAAGACTCGAACCTTAATCAGTCGTTGGTCTCGTCTTAGATTCAGGAGCCGTATGTCTATCCCGCGCATGTTTAATCCCCTCACTGTATTACCCTCTACCACTTCTGCTGGAAGGCCATTCCACCGGCCCACTACCCTCTCAGTACAGCGAAACTTCTAAGTCTCTGACCTTGCAGTTTTAGATTCTGGAGTCTGTAATGATAGTCGGTGACAGAATAGTAACGAGCGGCGAGTCCGCCCCGGCCCCTTCGGTCACTTGGAGAAGCCGTACTCCAGGCCGCTAAAAGCGGGGTAGCCGGAAAGAGGCATCTGGTCATTTCTGCCCGGACAGGACTGGGTTAATGTCTGTATCCCCACACAAGGCCACGCAATGCATCGTGGGTAAAGCTGGGAAACCCAGGGCATGGTGCGGGTTTAAAGGTCACACTTTATGGTGAATGGAGACATAGGGGGGCTACCAACGTACCCCCAAACCGCGCTGCCATGATTTATATTACTTGAATCACGGCGGCAGCTGAATCCGCAGCCCAGAGTAGGTGGCCCAGTAAAGGCTAGCATTCCCTACCAAGGGGCTCAAAACGTTACCGTCCCTTTAAGAGGAAACCGGGCTCCATGTCAGCGGGCAGAACAGAATTTGTCAGGGAAATACCCCCCCGGGGGTAAAGGAAGGCATCAGAGAAACTAACACGGTTGGCTGTCCGACGCGGGCCGGCTCATGCACGGCCGCGGCGTTACCACGGGGACAAAGCGAGCTTCCAGCCGTTTAACGCTCACTCGCTCCGACGCTGATCCCTTCTGACAGACGCCGGGAGCCCCCGGGGGCCGCACAATCTCTCCTATTAATTCTTCTGGCACCGACCCAAGAAGTGGGGGATCCCACCGTGACCCCAGCATGCGCGGCTACAGCGACGCTCCCCGGGTCCTTGGCACCAAACAATAAGCGCAAACGGCCAGATGGCCGCATATTACCCCGAAACACGCCAAATGAACGGAAAACACAGAATTTATATACCAAGCTAAATAAATGATACTTTACAATCTGCCAATAGGATGCTGGCGATCATCACCCCTCCATTTTTTTTTTATATTAGTACTGGTTGGGGCTGGGATAGTAGTAGTAGTACCAGGCGCCGTCTCCCAGAATAAGTATAGTACATGACAACCTCCTGAGCTCTTCTGGGTGTCAGTCCTGCCACCCGGTGCCCTCTGGGCCACTCAGTGGCATATTCTGGCTTAGGGTGGCAAGTCCGGGGGGTGGGGGCAGTAGCCCCTCTGCCGCCTAATTTAGGAGATGAGGCCCCCTGTCGCTGCCCAATGGGCCGGTTAACAGGGAGATCTCTGGTTTTTTCCAACGCAGAACATTTTTCAGAAAAATATAAAATATCAACGACACCCGGAATGAGGAAATCTGTCCCCAGAGGCAGGACTTAGACAATCGTGCCCTAAACACCGGTAAATGTCAGCAATTATTTCTTTTAGCCTCAAGAAAAGCGATCCACGCGTTCTGCCAGAACCCCCCCCCACCCCGGGCGGAATACACGAGAACTCTGCGGGGGAGGGGGGCGGACGGGGGAATCGAAAGTAATTTTTTTTACTTCATTCATAAAAATGACTACTTATTGATTTGTATAGCGCCAGCATATACCGCAACACTGTACAAAAGGAGGGGCATCGGGGAGGAAAAAGGCGACATCAGAGGTTTGGGCACTCGGGAGATACGCATTAACCCATCGTGCTCCTGATTCAGACTGAGCGCGGTTCGGCTCGTTGAAGTCACTCTATACAGTAATATAACCCTCCAGCGCTGTATACAGTAATATAACCCCCCCCAGCGCTGTATACA